>JBBPBX010049748.1:13013-25230 GCA_038048925.1 Garcialebias charrua
GAGCTAAGTACCATTAAAAATGTTCATCATATTAAACACATTCAGTGGAAAAGCATTTCCTAATTAATTAATTATCTTAGCAGTCTGACATTCATAAAAAGAAAATAACACCATGTGCCTCTGTGTGCATGTAAATGTCAAATTTTTGTGAGATTGTCACTTTATGTTAAGAACTTGAATTAACTATTCATGAAATACATTTTAAAGTTTGGGGATGAGCACTAATGTTTACAGTTGTACTGTTAAAATTGGCTTATCTTTGTTTATGTTTTAGCCTAAAAGCTAATTATGTATCTATATGGTATAGCAGGTCGCTTTTGTAAATGAGCCCATGAGGTTCAAAAGATTTACCTGACAAGGTTGAATGAATGAATACATCAGCAAAAGCTTTTTGGGAGGCATGGCAGTGGTGATGGGTAATCTTTATGATTCAAGAAGCCATTTTTCTTTTAATATTATGATACACTTTTTAAACTTGAAGAAACTGTTAAACAATTCCAAGACAATATACCGGTATTTGCTAATAAGTTTAAGTTTAGTTGGGGTCTTGCGATGTGATCAAAGAAAACACATTTGTACTTGTTTTAAAAACATCATATTTCAACTATGGGGCCTATCCGATCCGGTATCTGTATCGGCCTCCAATACCAGCATCATTTAAGTATTGGATTTTTCTGATCCAACCTGCAGATATTTCTGATCCATGATGCACGTCTGTGTCTGCTGAAACTTCTCATGTGATTCCCTGATCGGAGGCACGCTTCATGAACCCAAAGTAATAAGACCTGCCTCACAGTCAGGAAATCCATTTCATCGTTTGCAGCCAGCTAAAACGTGCAGTAGCACTGTGGCTAGTAACAGCCAGAGCCATATAAAGTGAGAGTTCCGACACCCTTTGAACTCGCCGACAGGCGGTCAATCGTTCCAAACAACGGCTATGGAAACCTTGTGGAGCTGCGCCCTCTGGCGGCGACGGAGCGCTACTGCAAGCAGAGTCAGACTGTAACCAGAGCCATGGAACAAATCGCCCCCTCCATGACCCACGTGACTTCCGCATTCCATTCTTACAATGGAACTCTATGGAAATGTCGCAACTCTCACTTTATATGGCTCTGGTAACAGCTAACCAACTTTTCATCTAAACATATCCGTTGTGTGGAAGTATTTTGCACTAGAAATGCCACAAAACAAGACAACAACGTGCAATGTCTGCCGAGCCATAGCTCCACATTAAACCACAGTAAAGTTAGTTTTACGTTGGACATTCGAGCTCTGGGGCGCTACTCTTGCTGAACCCGAAGCAGGCAGCCCGACCCTGGCCAGCCGCGTCCAGTCTGCCTGTCTCGGAGGAGGGGCAGACTGAGCGCGGCTGACCGAAATCAGACCGCCCGCCCTGAACTGAACGAGAAGAACACAATGCTGAAGCCACGGAGCTCGAATGTTTACCGAGAAGTTGCTTAACTTCATCGTAATTAATGACCAACCACTATCAGTTGTAGAAAACGAAGGATTTCACAGCTTGATACTTGCAGCCAAGATGTAGTTTACCCTCCAGGAGCTATTTATCAGTACAACAGTAGACAATCATGAAAAGCATATGAATTGAAAATTACAAGAAAATTATACATAAAAAAACAGCTCCATTATAAAGCAATGTAAAATACTAAAAACTGGAACATGTTTGTGTTTGTTTATGTCATGAACTTAGCAGATGTAAAGCTATTTAATATTTTTATTAAATTATTTTATTCGTTCATTTAAAAGAGATAAAATAAACAAAACAAGTTCATCAAATAGAATGAAGAGTGCAGAAAGAAGAAAAATTCTTATATCTACCCCTTATTTAAAAAAAAAATGTATAAAATAACTTTAAACAAACAATCACTTAAATTAATCCCTTTATCCACTTTAAAGCTAGGAATAACACAAACATGTTTTGTGTAAGCAGAATTTAATTCTAACTATGACACTTATCCAACATTAATACAATTTACCTCAAGTTGCCTTTTTGGACATGCATATATTTGTACAAATTATACTTGAGAGGAGATTCTCACAGCCTCATATGAAATCAATAATGATGATATATCGGAAAAGGTATCGGTATCGGCCGATATCCAGATCTAAGTATCGGGATCGGATCGGAAGTAAGAAAAAATGTGGATCGGTGCAGCCGTAATTTCAACATTACCTTGGAAACATTCTATAGCTGTTGAAGATTTTTGCCTTTATTTTAGTTTTTAGGGACTAACAAACATCCAAATCTATCTTACAACCTAACTACAATATATTTGTCTTTTTTGATGAAAATCCGCCTCAACGTCCGTCAAAAGTAGAACCGAATCAGCTTGTCTGCAACAGCATTACAATGCATTATGATGCAAGTGAATACAATATGGAGGTTGCTTAATGTTGACTGAGATCCAAATCTTTTCAAATTGATTTTCATGCTCGTCTGAAATGAACAGAAACCTGCACCGAAGGAGGGAGATCGCTGGTGTCTAGGTCAGCAGCGCTTAGCAAAATATGTCAAAAAAAGAAAAGAAAACCGGAAAATATTGAAATAATAAATGCAGGATGAGAGGGGATAGACGTGGATTCATCTTTCTTTTTCTCACTTGAGTCACCTGTCTGTGCTGCTCATCGTGTATTTGTTATGTGCCTAAACAGAATAAAGCTTAAACTGAGCCTCTTCCAATAATCCTGAATAACATGTAGCAGTGATTACAGCACACCACAGCATGGTAAATTTAGTGGACATCTTGTCCTTTCCATCTGAGAGCCGCTCTGACAGATCATCCCTCGTGTCTATGTGTGGATGACTGAGTTTGAGCAAAGAAAGAATGTGAAATAAAGAAAGAGAGACGGTCACAGAAGTGAAGACAGAAATGGAGTTGACATGCGTGCTTGCATTGCTACATAAAGAACATTTGTACCCAAATTCAGAATCATTTGGAAAAAGATGTACGTATCCGGACATGTTCATTGATTACACACTCTGAAAACTGCTGAGTTATTTTCATAACTCCACTTCTGGGTTGAGGCTGAAGGGTCATTGCAGGTTGGTTTCATTTGACCAAATTCAATTCACTTCAATTCAGTTTATTTATATAACACCAAATGTGTGGGAAAAAAGTTTGACCCAGTGTGCAGGTCAGGGATTAGACATGTTATTCTTCACAGTCTACCAATGTAAGTCATAAATTGACCAAATACAACCTTTGATGTAAAATGAACAAAACAAATTGTGAAAAATGTTGAACCTGGTTGGCTTTGAACAACAAAAAAGGTAAAATCATGTCGTCTAGACCAGTTTCTATAGAACCTGTTAGCATTCAGAAAACTTCATCAGTCTGTCAGACTGTCCTCAGACTATTTCTGTGAGTAGCAAGTTGGCCGTCTGGCCTAAAACATTTGAATGTTGTTCATGATGATTGATTGTTTTGGATGGGTGTGCTTCGTTTGCATGTGTTCAAAGCCTACTTCTAAGATTCCAACATGAGGTTGGCTTGAAACACAGCAGTGAAGGCTTCCTCTGGGACAGATCTGGTTGGCAGGCCGCAGACTGACAAAGTCTTCCGGATGGGAGATGAAATTCTTCCCGCTTAAAGGAACTGGTCCAGATGACACAATTCAACCTTTACGTATTGTTGTTATCTACCTGGATGATTGTGCTTACAAACCTTTTTTTATAGTTGGTTTTAGTTTTAACTGCAGTTTGCAATTACTAGACCAGTTTCTTCAACCCTGAAGTGGAGTTATGAAAATAAGAAACTTGTTCGCCTTAAAGACTATCAGTTCGGGTGAAATGAACTCTAGCACAGCTTGAATGCATTGTTATTAATCAGTTCAACATTTCTTTTCACTGTTATGCCGACGATACACAGCTTTACATCAGGACTGGAGCATCCTCATCTTCCACCTTGTCATCTCCATCTTCACTCACTGCCCTCTCTGCCTGCCTGGAGGCAATTAGGGCATGGATGAATCAGAACTTTCTTCAATTAAACTGCTCCAAGACTGAGGCCATACTGATTGGCACCCCTCACCAGGTACAAACATCTCCTATAACAACAATTTCCTTTTCTGGACAAGACATCCCCCTCTCCACCTCTGTTACAAATCTTGGAATAAAAATGGACTCTCATCTTACATTTGAAAATCACATTAAGCTTCTGTTTAAAACTTGCTTCTTCCATCTTCGAAACATCTCCAGACTTCGCCCATCTCTGACTTTTTCTGATGCTGAGAAACTCGTCCATGCTTTTGTCTCCTCCAGGCTCGACTACTGCAACTCCCTGTTTATTGGAATCCCTGGTAAATACCTTCAGAAGCTTCAATATATTCAAAACAGTGCTGCAAGGATTTTGTTGAGAGTTCGTAAATTTGAACATATTACGCCCATTCTCCATAACCTTCATTGGCTTCCTGTCGCCTACAGAATTCAGTACAAAACTGCTCTCATTACACATCAATGCTTGCACGGAACTTCACCAGATTATTTAAAGGACATTCTTGCACCATACTCATCCACCCGGTCTCTACGGTCACAGAACAGTCATCTACTTCACATTCCGAGAACCAAATTAAGGACCATGGGAGACCGGGCTTTCAGTGTGGCTGCCCCCCGCCTGTGGAACTCTCTTCCTGACTGCCTGAGAGCTCCACAGTCACTGGTTGACTTTAAGAGCGGCTTGAAGACCTTTCTTTTTAACCAAGCATACTCTGCCTCCTCATGATTCTATCTTTGATCTTAGTTGATACTGTTATTGATTTTACTTGTTTTATTACTTGTTTTATTGACATTTAATTCTGTTGCACTTTGTAGCACTTTGAGATTTTCATTAATGAAAAGTGCGTTATAAATTGAATTCATTATTATTATTATTATTATTACTTGGGTATTGATTTTCCTGAAATTACAAATTGTTTGTTAGATAGTTCATCCTAATATCTGTTAGCACCAGCTAGCTAGTACCAACCTAATAGTGTTTTCACACCAGCCCTGTTTAGTCCGCTTTAACCAAATTCTAGTCTGTTTGCCTAGAAAGTTCTGTTCATTTGGGGAGGTGTGAATCAAATCTGATGTGGACCCAAAAAGCAAACTCTTGTTCGCCTTAAAGACTATCAGTTCGGGTGAAGTGAACTCTAGCACAGCTTGAATGCATTGTGAATGCAAGCGGACCAGAGACCGCTCCAAAAGCAGGAAGTGGACGACAGCGCAGGGCATTCTGGGTAAATACAACCAAAACAAACACGCATTTCTACCACTAGCCAATTCTACCACGACAATGCTGAGTCCATTGTTGAAAAATATTTGTTTGGCACATGTTCCACAGACAAAACAGAAATCCTAAAACCACTCAAATTTGATGCCACTCCATTTTCATTTATATTACAGAAGAAGTAAGTTGCGGTCAGTGTCTTCTTCAGAGGTTTTCATGTGATTTTCTTCAGTAGTTCTTGGCACAGCACCACCACAAGCCAGTGGGGGAACAGGCTGCTCAAAGGGTTTGGCTCAATTGACCCAGTGCAGTGTGGATACGAACTGCACCAGCTGAAATGTAACAAATGTTCCAAGTCTGATCCCCAATAGAACCAAGTCTACCGGACCATTAGATGTCAAAACGGTCCCTGTTGTAATAATCCAATATAGCTTTTGGGTTGTTCTTACTCTCTAATTCAACAAACAAGTTATTTTAACCCATACAGTTTGAATAAACATATTTAACGTAGTACACTGGATTAAAGGTTCAGTCTGCAGTTTTTGGTAGAACGCAGCACTTAGGAAAATTTTCAGCTGGGAAAGAATTCTGGTCCCTCCCCACTCAGAACCATATATGACTCAGCTCGCTCTTGCTGTCGGTGAAATTCAGCTCTGCTTCCGAATGCTCCGCCTCCACTACATTTCCTACCAGCAGCTGCGAAGTTCTGTGATTATATGTTAATAAAACGTTCTAAAAAATATGAAATAAAAACAGGGAGCGCTGGTCCAGCACACCAGAACACCAGGAAATCTGCAGAGCCGCGCGCAGCCACGTTGAACCTGAGTTTAATTCGCTCGTGACAAATTCATTCATTTCCTGAATGTTTCTGTCATGATTCAGCAGAGGATGAAGCGAGGAGCGTGAGAAGTGAGAAGCACTGTTTTTATTGGCTGGTTAAAAACTCTGTTTTTATTGGCTGGTTAACGGCGGGTCACTGTGGCTTTTTTGAAATTCTTATTTACCACCTGGAGAAGCAAGGGAACTACTGTTTAGTTTTTTTCAAAGATTACTTTGTCTAACATCAGCCTGTCAGGAGATATTGACAGAGTGAAGAAATATGTTAAAAATATATTTTTAGACAACTTACAGACTGCACTACAGAACTGCAGACTGCACCTTTAAGTTGATGAGGCAATCATGTTATGTTAAAACTATCCAGCGTTGGACTGGTCTTAACTTGTCCCAGCCCTATGAATATGATTGTTTTTAACCAAGCAGTTTTTAATGCAGGGCAAAAACAAATTGTCACAGCCACTATCATATTAGGCAAAATCATTTCTTAAAAATAGTTAACAGAATATTTATGTCTCCCCAAACAACTATTATGCAACAAAGCCCAGTGTTAGGCTGGCTTGGAAGTTCTGCAACATGATATCATCCTTGGATGTGTTTGTGAATGGTGGATCTGTCAGAGTGGATGCAGTGCCTGATGCCTCAGCCAGGCTCCTTATAAAATGTGTTATTTTAGATGCAAACAACCAAAGTCAATTCACCAGAGAACTTCTGCACTATTCCTGCCAAAGCTGACGCATCCCTGCTTCTCTATTGTAGACTCATCCTGGTTGGCACATGGAGCGCTTTTGGCACACTGGTAAATTTTGCACTCTGAATTCATATTGCTTTAGGTGTGTCTGTGCATCAGTCGGACAGATGACAAAAATTATAACAATAAAAAGATTTTGTGATGCAGCAAAATAAATGCAATTAATGGAATAGTGATGAAATCTTGGCCAGCACTCCACCAGTCTGTTCTCTATTCAACCCTCAACAGAATCATTTGGTGCAAATAATAGACTCAAAACAGACATTAAGTTTATCCTTCTGTTCAACTCTAAAGAGAATCCACATTGTGCGTCATCTTCTTCTTTCAAGGAGAAATAATCCAAATGTGTGAAACTTCTGATTAAAAAAAACAAAACAGAGTTTGTGTTGGCCTTTTTGTGAAGCTGTCAAGATGCAGTTTTACAGATTAAACCTTCCCTCCGAGGTGATATACAGTATTGCTTTAAGCAGACATCACTATGGCGTGTTTTATCTCAAACAATAATCAATCTGATGAGCATGTTTCCCCCTTGCCCCCTGAAGGCACAAAGCAAAAACAAACACTCTAAACAGACGTTTTCCCCGCTCCCAACACAGAATAAATAAACACAAACACAACAAGCAGTTTTATGATAACCTCCATCGTAGATAAATCTCTATATGTGTACAGTATAGCTTTATGGTGGTTTTACTACGCCGTTTGCAGCTATTATCCAATACCATAAAATAACTAAAGAGCAGCTTGGATCTGTTTCATCATGACAAAGTGATGGGCACATAAAACCAAGCAAGTGGAGGCCGGTGGATCTTCACATCCCTGAGGGGTATCAAGGAGACAGTAAAATGAGAAACAGTTTAATTGCACTTTTACTTCAAGCCCTCAGTAATAGCACAGTGGGTGTGTAATTCATTCTCACCAGAGGTTTCCAGTTGTGCAGCTCATATGGGCTAATTAAAATCAATAATAGAGGATCAAAAAAAAAAAAACCAGTAAGAGTTTTGATATTAAAAGTTCTGGGAGCTGTTTTTCTTAATGGTCTCACCAGCAGAGACACAGAGGAAAACTCACGTGCTGCAGGTATCCACATCACATTTAAATGTGCGGCCAAATACAGCAGTTAATCCAGCTCCAGCAGAGATTATGACCTGTGCATAACTCATAAACTGCAGTGCGGCATCAGCTGCATTAATATCACAGTCGTCCCCATGTTTCCTCACACGGATGAATATTTAATTCCCTCCAGAGCCTGTTGTGCAAATGAAAGATGCGCCTCGAATGGCGCATCGTCTGTAATCCAGCACATCTGCAGGACAGCCAACATCTGTTTGCAACAGACACAGAGAGGTGGTGGATCCATGCGCCGCAAAAATCCCGCAGACACCAGATTGAAACTTGAGACTCACCCCTTTTGAACATTTTTGGAGATGTAGCTCGTCCTGTGTGTCCAGCACGAATCTATTTTTATATTCCAGCCTCGAAACTTCACTTCTGGAGTTGATCCGGTGCCTCGATCAGCTGTCACTCCTCTGGATGTTCCGCGTCCAGATGCGCAGACGCATCCGCTGTGGTGGTGGCACCAAAAGACACGATCTGTTCTCACAAGTCCAAAAGAGTGGAAGCTTAGAAATTAGGACCAACTCTGTGAAACTGGTGGTCTGACACGATCCTCTCGGTCCACAAGATGAGCTCCAGGGAGTGCGTAAAGGCGCGGCAGTCCCATCCAAAGACAACTCCTCTCAGAAGTAAACGAGCTCTTCAGTTCAGCCGGCAGGTCGACGGTGAGCACAAACAGACCCCCCTCCAAAAAAACCTCAAGTGATCACTCACATCCCTTCATGCATGATGCGCCTAATAAGTTATTTGGATTCTCATTCCGCCTGATGTTGGATAAACGCAGTCTCCTAAATCATCCTCACACTTTAGATGCAGGCGGGTTCTTTCAAATCCTACCCGTCCCAGCTCTGCTGAGAGCAGTTGTCAGGGAACAGTCCTCCTATTCCAGCCATGGATCAGCTCGATGTGCGCGCGCAGGGTGGAAGGATGCTGCCGCGCGCTCCTCCATCCCTGTCCGCGCCTCTGTCTGTGTGCGCAGCTGGAGACACCCGGGCTCTTCACAGTGAGACATGTGTTTTGAAATAAATACATAAATAAATAATTAAATAAATACAAAACAGACTGATATAGCCTAAATGTTTTTAATTTGATTTTTTTTTTAACATAGCACAGTGAGCTATTTTTCTATATACATTTTTTTAATTTCTGGAAAGAAATAACTTGTAATCGTTTTCTAAGCTGAAGTGCATTTTTAGGTGTTCTTCTGTAACAAAAACATAGATAGATAGATAGATAGATAGATAGATAGATAAGCTGATACTTTCATAAAGTACAAATTCGTATGCACAAGAACAAAAATAAATATGTTATTTGAATATTTTTAATTTTAATGTGTCATTTTTGTTCAATCTAAACAAAATGTATTGTTTTTATACTATGGTATAAAACTAACAGACAATTAGTATACATGTACTGTATAAGTTATAAGTGGATGCGTCATCGGGTCATCGGTGCTCCGCTCGTACTGCCTGTCTTCTTCGATTGATTGGATTGGACTTCCCGTTTCTCTCACGTGTTTCATGTTTTGAGAGCAGAAAACATGGCGGCGCCCTCGAGTGATGTGCAGCTTGTTTCTGTCAAAAAGCCCGCAGGTAAATGTTATTGTTGCTTGAAGACTGTTCAAGTTCTAGAAACGTGTTTTGGAGGTTATCGATGTTCGTGTATCGGAGAGATACTATGTTTACCCGCATGTTTTTAGCACGGCTAAGAGAAGTGTAGCAGCCATGCTGTTCTGTACTTGGCGAGGATGCTTTAACAACCGCAGCGTTTACGTTTAAATTAGACGTGTTTTTCAGTATATCGTGTTATTTACTACGGAAGAAGCATTAAGCATATTTATTTAAACAATTAATTTAATCTTCATTTCACAGTTATACAGTATCTCATGAACATTCTTATGAAGTTTAATGAAATAATAAAAAAATGATAATTGGGTATTCATCTATTTATAGGTAGGAGACAACAGCAACATCAAGTGCTGTGCAAGTGATGGCGATTGAAATAATGAGACTGACACCAAGACTTTCTGGATTGATTTCAAAATAAGGATGTCATGGCAATTTTAGTCTCAATTAATTGTTTAAATACATAAATAATTATCTATCAACCTTAAACAAAACATAATTTAATATTTGTCTACTTTGTTCAAACACATTAACAGAATAATATAACCCAACGAAGAATATGATTATGTGGAAAACACTAAAGATAATTTGAAAATTACTTAAAAATATTTCCACATTTGGTAATTACTAGAGGTAATGGGTTTAATTAGGCAGATTAATTTAATATACACTAGTAATCAAACTAGTTTAAATAAAAGACTAATCTGGTTTCAATCAGAAACTGTTATTACAGTTTTGTATCTGCCATGACAGGGCATTGATCAAGCATTGTCAAGTTCTCAATGTTGGGTGCTGTCAGTTAATTCCTTAATTTTTTTTGACAAAGCCTTCTAAAATAGCGTCCTTCTAAAATAGTTTTATGTTGTCAGATTTTTTTTTCAAACGCTCCCGTACCCTTAAAGTAACACTACTACCCTCAAGTGTTCCTTAGGGAAGAACTCAGACATAGCAAAATGGTAAATGGAGCTTATTTATATAGCGCTTTCCAGCCCCCTGTGAGGAGCCCCAAAGCGCTTTACAATACCAGCCATCCACCCATTCATTCACACATTCATACACCGGTAGGGGTAGCCTGCCTTGCAAGGCGCCATCCAGACCTACCGGGAGCAAAGTAAATAAATACTTTTGGGTGTACTAATTGGGAAAGATGCCTTTATTTATTTATTTTATTTTAACTCCATTATAAATGCATTTTCTGATCCCATAATTTCCTTTCATTTAATTTTTTTTTTCAGTAATGCTTTTTTATTATTTTGCATTTATCACTATACTTTTAATATTTATATTAGCTCACTCTGTGATGCGTTGCTTTTTAAGTTTGATAGCCTCTGTAAAAATGCACCAAGAAAGACTTAAAGACCGTGTAAAGTGAAATTAAATGTGTGTTTTAGTTTGTCACATGGCATAAATATGTGTTATTAATCACCCATATAAATCTGACTGATTAAAAACATTGTTTTCCTTATAAAATTAAGTCTCAAAAATCATGAAAAAACATAATTTTCCCTTGGTCTGAAACTGTGGGGGCGTGTCAGCGCGTGGGCGTGGTTTCAGCGCAGTACTGCGGCCTGCAGCTGAGCTGTGTGTGGAGAGGCAGACAGCAGAGCCAGTAAACCTGCTCTGTTTTTATCTGAGTTCTGTCTGTAACAGCAGCTACTTTTTCCAAGAGTTACGCTGTTTTTGTAAATAGTTTTCTTGTGTGTTTTTAATCTGGAATGAATAAAAAAAAAGTTGTACCATGCGGGAATTGAACCCATAAGGTTTGGGACGGAAGGCAAACGCTTTATCCATTGACCTATCCAGGCATTACAGATACTCGGTATAAAACCACGCGGTATAAAAACACGTTATGATTTGTACGGGTGCCCTGACCATTGCGACATCCAGGGAAGATGCACGAACGAGGCATAATTGATTAGCTAGCTAACAATAAACAAAATATCTATGCTATTGCTATCTGATGCTATCTGCGATTCGCGAGTGAACGGCTCCACCGATGCGAAGAACGCATTTATACGGCTGGAGCTGCAGGGGGTGGGGCTTTATACCGTGTGACGAAACACGGACACATTTAAACCACGCCTAAAAAATCCTGAAACAGAAATATCTTTATACACAGTTTGATCTATAACTCCAAAATTAATTGAGCTACAATTTTGAGACTTTTTACTCATTTACAAGATTACAATTATCACATTTATAATGTTTATTTAAGAAAATGTTGAAATTCACTTTACACGGTCTTTAAAGCTCCGCTGACATCATCTTTTAACTTTCCATAAAATGGCACAACATATATATATATATATTAAGATTGACCTCTGATCGTTTTTGCTAAAACAATGTGAAATTAATGAAAATTCCTCTCCAAAATAGTTTAAAATTAGCGCCGTTTTTTTACACGGTAAATTCGGGTTTTTCCGGTCACGTGATTGTGACGTCAGATACAGATCTCTGCTCCAACGGCACATTTAATACAATGGAGAAAGATACAAACGCATCCGTCGAATTTAGCCATTTAAAACTTTAGATTTTAGCGATTTGGCTTCAGTTCGTGAAGAAGAAGTTATTTTGAGTGATAAACAACAAACAGCAAGGTTTCTTTTGTCCGTGTTGCTTTTTTTTTCAGGAGAGGTTTCACATACATGAAGTGAGCACCAGATGTCAGC
>JBBPBX010049749.1:0-17530 GCA_038048925.1 Garcialebias charrua
TATATATATATATATATATATATATATATATATATGTATATATATATATATGTGTGTTGTGTGTGTGTGTGTGTATATGTGTAACGATCCAGAAATGTCACCATTCGGTTCAGTTGGATACATTAGTGTTACGGTTTGGTGTTTTTGCAATACAAAAAAGAGAAATTTTCATGCCCTTCTTAACTTGTAATTTAAATTGTGTTGCTAAAGCTGCAAGTTTCTCAGTGGATCTGCACTCAACAACGCTGCCAAGTGGAGTAGTCGAACGCAGATCCTTTGAGCTTTCTACACAGCACATGTAGACAAGTTGATAAATTAAATTTAAAAAAATGCTGCATGTTCAATACATATTGTGTATTGAACATAATAATAATAATAATAATGAATTCAATTTATAACGCACTTTTCATTAATGAAAATCTCAAAGTGCTACAAAGTGCAACATAATTAAATGTCAATAAAACAAGTAATAAAACAAGTAAAATCAATAACAATATCAACTAAGATCAAAGAAAGAATCATGAGGAGGCAGAGTATGCTCGCTTAAAAAGAAAGGTCTTCAAGCCGCTCTTAAAGTCAACCAGTGACTGTGGAGCTCTTAGGCAGTCAGGAAGAGAGTTCCACAGGCGGGGGGCAGCCACACTGAAAGCCCGGTCTCCCATGGTCCTTAATTTGGTTCTCGGAATGTGAAGTAGATGACTGTTCTGTGACCGTAGAGACCGGGTGGATGAGTATGGAATAAGAATGTCCTTTAGATAATCTGGTGAAGCTCCATGTAAGCATTGATGTGTAATGAGAGCAGTTTTGTACTGAATTATGTAGGCGACAGGAAGCCAATGAAGGTTATGGAGAATGGGTGCATAGACCACTAGAGGTGCAACATGCATCTGTACTGAATTGTTCAGTGTAGTGCTCTAGGTTCAATATGCACTATGTAATAACATTACAGATTTTTGAAAATTATTTTATTAACTTTTCTTAAGATGTGCTGCGTTGAAGGCTCAGTGGATCTGCATCTGAAAACTTGCTTTTTTAGCAATATTTAATTAAAAAACTCTACTCAGTGAGGTTAAACTAATGGTTTTAATTAATTTAAATGAACTAAAAGTGAAGGGCATGGAAATTTCTCTTTTTTTGTATAGAAAAAATATTGAACCTTGACACTAAAGTATCAAACTAGATTGTGAATTTTCAGTATCATTGCACCCCTAATTGTTTTGTGAACTGAAGATGAAGCTGTCAATCTAATTTGGGCAGATAAATGTTTAAGAAGTTCATTTATTCTGTTCTAGTGGAAGAAAAAATAGCCCTGTTCAGGGAACTCACCACTCTCTTCTCATCACCAGTTGCACCACCCAAGAAGCTGGGACATGCCAGTAAAGCGTTGCTTCATGTCCTTCAGGTTGGTATTTGTTCTTATTTGTTGTCAGTTAATACATGTCCACAAAGGCTTTCATTTTGTATTTTGACAAATTAACAGTTTAATTGTCGTATGGCGATTGTATGCATGCCTGGTCATAAAACAGCATAATCTATATTTGGAAATCTGCAGCATTGTCACATGACATAGGGTGGCCACCCATAATACAAATGGCACAGAAACACTTGTAAATTTCCACAGAAAACACTTAAAAAATAACAGTAAATAAACTGACTTAAGCTCATTTTCAAAAACCTTCAACATGATTGTATACATAATCAAAATCCAAATAGGAAATAATTTTAGATTTAACCATCGGAAGTGCAGTATCTGTCATTTCCCAAAGTGCGTTAGGACTCACTCTTGTGACTGAGGCACAAGTTACTGGGTATTTAATTGGCATGAATATCAACTTTAAAAAAAATATATACTGTATACTATATGAATATGCTCTGTTACACATCTATTCTATTGTTGTCATCATGGATGTATGGACAGTACATATTTGTTGCTAAGGATTTGGACTGATCTGGTAGCTTTTCAGTTTCTCTGTTGTACCCTGAATAAATGTTTTTGTCCTTTTTTTTTGTTTTTGTATTTTTTAGCCAGCCGAAGATCCAGCTGTGTACCTCCAGAGGAGATCTTTCTTCAGCCCTGTTTTGGTCTTGGATGAGTCGCGCTGTCTTTTGGCCATTGGAACCACTCCCATCACTACATTTGCCAAAGAAGACCTTGGTGAAGGTTTGCTGTATCTGATGGCATACTACTACACCATGCATCTCACCTATCCAAAGTGTGTGGCAACCCTTCTGTCTGTCATTCAGACTGAAGTGTTAAAGGACAATATCCACGAGAAAGACACCACAGGCTCATACAAAAAAGTCATGGCAGAGTGGAAACATATTATTGAGAAGTAGAGCTCTTCCACTCTGTGTTGGAAATTTTGACCTGAAAGCTGTTATTTACATTGAATTGTAATGTTTTTTTATATACACGCAGTGCCTTTGTATTTGTCTTGACATTCATGTGTACCGGTACAATGATTGACAATTGTTGCAATTTGAACAGACAATTTAATTAAAGGTCATATGTAATATATGCCTGATTTATTTTAGTGTAAATGCTTTGTCTTGTTTTAAGATGGAAAATCTATTAATAGTTCTTAAAAGCAGAAGATCAATCTTGTTTAGTTGCCCTTGTTTTAAGATATTTTCTCTCAAAGTGAGATAAAATGAAAACTGAAAGAAGCATTAACAGACTAGTATTGAGTTTATTTTACTTCATAAAGTACTTGGAATGAGTTTTTACAACTTGTTTTAAGATATTTCTCACTTGTCTAAAGCCTAGAAATATTTACTTATTTCAAGAAATCTTACCAAGTGCAATTATCTTACTGCACTGGCAGATTATTTCACTTAATTTGAGATGATTCTGACTATTATCTAGTATTTTTTTTTACTTATTTTTAGATGGGTAATATTTTCAGTCTACCCAAAGATTGTTCTAATAAAATGGTTAAACTTTTCAATAATGAGTATTGTTTTTGCAGTTAATTCTATACTAAAGATAATTTTTAAATTATATTCTCAATTTGTTCTCATCTTTCTCAAATATGGCTCAAATGTCATTCTCATATGTAGCTTCAGTAAGACATTTAAGAGAAAAAATTAAGACAGGGAAGAGACAGTGGTAAGATCTGTTTTAGGGCTCATATACTTCTCAAATTTGTCTCATTAAAGTCTCAGATTCGTCTCAGTAAGACATTTAAGAGAAATAATTAAGACAGGAAAGAGACATGGACATACAATGGTAAGATCTGTTTTAGGGCTCATACTTCTCAGATGTGTCTGATTAAAGTCTCAGATTCATCTCATGTTATTCTCTTTAATTCTCCTTCCAAATAACTAAGACATAATTGAGATCAGAGGCAGACAATCATGAGATCTCTGCTGTTTATCCTATTTCTCAAGTATGGCTCAAACGGTTATCTCAACTCAACCTCAGGGATGTCTTGTCTCATCTCAGCTTAACTCTTGCTCCTAAGGGACCCTTAGGAGCAGTAACTCAGAAACAAATGATCATAAGATGATACATATATGAGAAAGCTCAAACTGATCTCAGAAGACGAGATTGAACCACAGATGAGCAAGACAATTTTTGCTATGGGTTCCATCTTTCATGTGGTGACTGATTACAGCACCAACTCCATAAGGAGATGCATCACATGCTAAGATAATTGAGAGTCAGAGAGTCTTTATTGTCATTTGCACCACAGGTGGTACATGTGATGAAAACGAGATTATGTACACGGGGTCCCAGTTACATCCAACAAGAAATGCAAGAGAAAAACAGTAATAACATCTAGAATTAACTAAGAAAAACATCAACTAGTAATACACTAAGCTCTAATGTAGTGGAAAAACATCATTATAAACAGCAGCACGAACATGAGTCTGTATGAGCAGATGGTCACAAATGAACACAGCAACAAGAAAACAGATCAGCATCAGCATGATGTGATATTTTGCAGTGTTTATTCTTATTATTTATTTATTCATGAGTCTAACAGCCTCAGGGTAGAAGCTGTTCCTCAGTCTAGTGGTTCTACATTTGATGCTCCTCAACCTCCGTCCTGAGGGGAGTGGGGCAAAGAGTGAGTGTGCTGGGTGAGTGAGGTCTTTCATGATGCAGGTGGCTCTTTTCCTGCATCTGGAGGTGTAAATGTCTGTGATGGTGGGGAGACTGACTCCAACAGACTTCTGTGCAGCCTTCACCACTCTCTGTAGAGCTTTCCTCTCTGCAACTGTGCAGCCTCCATGCCACACATTGATGCTGGAGCACAGGATGCTCTCCACTGCACACCTGTAGAAGAAGGTGAGAATTGGTAGCTCTGCATCAAAATGTACTAAGATTTGGTCAGATTGAAAAACCTTCTTTGCATTTTCAAAAGCATTTTGACATTTTTCTGACCAAACCCAGTTTGCCTCTTTGTGCAGCAATGCCGTCATTGGCTGTATCAGAGTCGATAAGTTTGGTATAAACCTCCCATAGTAGTTTAACAGAGCCAAGAACATACCTGCAAACTCAGAAGGGATGAAAAAGGTGACAAACGTTGCGCCAACCCCCCCCCCGAAAGATTTTGTAATTTTTTAACATGCTTCAGGTAAAAGTCATTTACTAACCTGATTTAATGAGGACATAAATAGGAAAGATTGTGTCAACCAAAAAATCAACAACCAACAACAGCAGCAAGTCAAATACAGCAGAACATTTTGCTAACAATGCGCTGCTCCGAGTCAACAGATGCATTTAAAAACTTAAGACTTATCTCTTCAGACAGGCTTTTGGTTAATTTTGTACATTGATTTTAGAGTTTGTTATGTTTTACCTTTTTGTATAGTACTTCTGTGATTTTATGATTTTATTTTTCCTTTTGTAAAGCACTTTGTGACTCTCATGTCTGTGAAATGTGCTATATAAATAAAACTACTTACTTACTAACAGTAAAAACTCATTTCTTAAATGTTTTGCCAGAAATTTTTGAATAAAGTAGATGCCATTTCCTGCATTCTGGTGTAGTTTAACAAGTTGTTAAACATCTATGTTTACCTACATGTAAACACTTGATTCAATAACTATTTTAGAGACATCTAACAAAATAAAGTCAGGTCCTGTGGACAGATTAAAAAATTGTTTAAATTATTATTGATCATGCATCAGGATATTTTAGACACACCTCATTCAACTAGTTCATATAGACATCATCCTGTTTTTAAACTCACTCCTGTGGCTAAGATAATGAAATTAATGTGACAATTTATCAGTGACTTTAGGGGTACAATTGACTGTTATTAATTTTTATTTAGTTTTATTAACACAAAATGCCATTTTACTAAACAATGGTGACACTCAATAAATATTAACTTTACCCAATGAGCAGGTGACATTTTAATAACCACCAACAGTGAATTTAGGAGGGGCTTTTTAGTTTTCTGATTTAGTGATACACACCGTGGTGAAGTTAGTTCACGACTCCGTCATGTTTTCATCAGCGTGGTTCTCCCGTGTCACTTTGCAAAACTGCATGTTGCAGGTTTTTTTTTTTTATCGTTGTGAAGCTTCAAGAGCTCACACACGGAGTTGGCTCGAACAGTTCTCTGCTCTTCCCTCGCGCTCTGTTGAACCTCCACGCGCCACTCGCACAGAGCTCTCTGGACTCGCGCTGCTGTCTTTTTTTTTAAACTTCAGTTCAAAGATTTCGCAGTCGTCTCCTCCCCCTGTCTATCCTGAGGTTGTGATTGGCCAAATGACGCGCTCCAACAAAGATGTTTTATTATCGACAAGATGCCTTGCTCTGACTTGAAATCCAGTCAGTGGGAAATAATGCATTCTAATCTGCCACGCGTCTGACCCCCCCCACCCCGAAAACAAAAACTCATCGGATCTACACGAATCACGTAAATGATATATTTTGCTTTGAAAACGGTGAATTTCGCCGAAAGGTGACTAGTTTGCAGGTATGCAAGAATGACCTAAGTTCAGTTACATTTCTTGGGACTGGAGCCTTCTGAATGGCAGTTGTCTTTTCCTTCATAGGATGAATGCCGGTGGCGTCAATGACATGTCCTAAATATGCAACACTGTCTTGCATAAATTCACATTTTTCTCGTTTTACCTTGAGGTTGTAACTTTCGAGCCTCTTAAATACCTCTTTTAGGTTAGTCAGGTGGCTTTCTGCATCCTTACCAGTTATCAAAATATCATCAAGATAGCAGATAACACCATCCATGCCCTGAAGTACTTGATCCATTATTTTCTGGAACATTGCAGGAGCACTCGCAACCCCATAAGGTAACCCAAGGGCGGAGTGGCCATCGGGAGATTCGGGAGAAATCCCGATGGGCCGCGTCATGAATGGACCGATAGGCGCACGGGGAAAATGATGACGGTTGAATAAATCTGCTCAAAATCGACTTGTCCCTGCCTTTAGGCTGCAGGCTGCAGCCTCTTAAAGGGAGGGAGCGCTGATCACTTTAAGAGACTGCAGCCTGCAGCCTCTGAAAGCGCTGATCCCTTTAAGAGACTGCGCCGCACTGGGCCGGCAGCTTGGGAGCTACCATTTGATAAAAAACACCCCTAAAAGTTCACCGTTGGTTGAGTCCACCCCAGGAGCGAAACACGGTTATTTTCCAAAACATCAGGTGATGGAGCAGCGCGGAGTCCAAACTGCTAATTGGCAACAAAAATGGATAGAAAGAGGCCAGGTGGAGCTGAAAAAGTCAGGTTGAAGAAAAGAAAGGTGTTACAGGAGGAAGCTGCCGAATGTGCAAAGCTTACAGACATTTTTTCAAAGAGACAGACAGAAGAAGCAACAGGTAATGATATAAATTAAAAACTAGCATAATAAATTAAGCTAATGTCACAACGTTGTACTGTCACTAAACATGCATGAAAGTCAAGTGGGACCTAAACTGACAGCCTAATTAGAAATAAAAGCAGAAATATATAAATTGACCAATAAATAAATAAACGTCAAAGGACAATTTAAATTAAAAGAGAACTTTATCTCATACCCTGATGCATGCTCAATAATCCAGGTAGAAAAATCTAAAAAAGCTAAGTCTGGTCCTCTGGACATTTTTTGCTTTGTTTTGTTTTTTTTGAATGTCCAGAGGACCAGACTTAGCTTTTTTAGAACTTTATCTCATGTTTTAAAAATTAATTGACCATCATGTTTTTTTTCCAGCTTAGTTCCAACAAATTATATATTTTAATTCATAATTTTACATTTTACTGTGCTTAAAATACCGGTAGGCCTATATATTTTTTTGTTTTTACTTTTACTCTTAGATGACTTGTGTTATGTAATTAAATGTAATTATTTTTTTAATTTTCCACACAAGTCCTTATTTACGTAATGAGGCAGAAATGCATGAGGTGAAGTGAAAACAGGAGACAGAAAAATGTTAAAGCAACACATTTAATAGACAAATAAAAATAAACTCATGCATATGCATACATATTGCAACCAATGCCAAACTTGTCTCTGATTTTGCTTGTCTTGACCCTAAAAACTTTTCAGAGATAAGGCTTAAAGGACTCAAGAGCTCAGCACTTCAAGAAATAAGCAAAAATCTGCTTAGATTTGATGAGAGAGCCACAGTGAGTACTTTACACACAGAGCTGTCCAGTCTAGCATCCCAGTGGGATAGGCTCAAAAAGTCCCCTCTGGAAGAGTCCACTGTCAGGATAGGTACTGAGATGGAACAGGGTGGCCAGGAGGGCTCAGTTGAACCAGAGATTGAACTTGAAAGCAGGGCTTGTTCTTCTTGCAGAAACTGTTATCTGTGTTTACCTTATATTGACACAGTATAACCTTTTCACAGATGCCTACCCAGTTATAGGGCTGGCATACAAATATTTGTTGACCCTTTCATTGTCTCAGGTTGCATGTGAAAGAAGCTTCTCTACTCTCAAGTTCATCAAGAATAGACTATGAAGCACACTTAACCAGGAGCATTTGGAGGCATTTATGCTGATGTCCACAGAGAAAGAACTTCTTATGTCCATTGACAATGACAAAGTAACAAATATGGTGGCAGAAACTAGTGCACTTCTTAGGTGCTTACTGATGCTGTAGATCACATGTCAAACTCGAGGCCCATGGGCCAAATCTGGTCTCATTGACATTTTATCTGGCCTCAAATTTAATATTTTAAATGTAAAATAGTTTTATGGTTTATCTTTTTGTCACTGTATTTAGTGCAAACTTCTCATGACAGCTGGCCAACGTTCAAGCCAACAAAATTACGTTTTGAGTTTTTCAGTAATCTTTGAGTCTGATATGGAAAGAGCAACAAAGAATTGACTTATCTTTTTCTGTTTTTTAAGTCAACTAATTTAGTTTTTTTCCCCACCTGATTTGCTGAATTGTAACAAAATGTAACTAAAAATTATAACTAAAAAAAAGTTGTTGATTGTATTGCAATTAAAAAATATTATAGGCTACATTTTTGCCTAATATTTTTAAAATGTGAAAAAATGGGCCACTCTTGGCCATTAAACTCCCGGGCTGAAAAGTTGTCCCACTCCGCCCCTGAGGTAACCTGTTATATTGAAACAGCCCTTTGTGAGTGTTTATAGTCAGGTAACACCTAGAGCTTTCCTCTAACTGGACTTGCTGGTAAGCCTGGGATAAGTCTAGTTTGGTAAATTTCTGACCTCCTGCTAATTTAGCAAACAGATCTTGTGTTTTTGGAAGTGGGTACTGATCCACGTTTAACCATGGATTGATTGTGACCTTGTAGTCTCCACATAACCTCACACTGTCATCCTTTTTAGGTATGCAAACTATTGGGGCAGCCCACTCACTGTAACTAGTGGGTGAAATAACTCCTTCCGCCTCCAATTTAGTCAATTCCTTTTCCACAGCCTCTCTCATTGCATATGGAACATTTCTCGGTTTATGGAACTTTGGCACGACTTCTGGAGCAACATGTAGCTTAGCTTTAATACCCTTCAACTTGCCTAGTTCAGGGTTGAAAACTGATGCGTGCTAAGCACATACAGTATTTTCTGGTGTATAGGTCGCACCTGTGTATAGGTCGCACCACCCAATTATTGCCAAAGAATTGGAAAAATCCCTAAATAGGTCGCACTGGTGTATAGGTCGCACCTACATTTAGCTCTGCTGCAAATGTCTGCCACAGGAGCGCACAGCAAGGCTTTTAAGAAGATTAACACTTAAAAACAATTGTTTGTTTGATAAAAAATTATAGCAAATATGTGTCTGAGCTGAACTTTTCCTTAATAAATGAACGTAATTGTGAAATGAGCTGGATTTTAAAATTAGTTTCGCCGAAAGTGATAAAAAGCCATATATAGGTCGCACCTGTGTATAGGTCGCAGGCCTTGAAAAAAACATAAAAAGGTGCGACCTATACACCGGAAAATACGGTACATCTTCCACCGTTTCTGGAGCCACTCTATTTACTTGTGACCAGTCTAGCTTCAACTGGCTAATCCAGTCTCTACCCATCAAAGCAGGGCCTCTTCCTTTTACTATTAGCAGTTCTAGTTTTTTTGTAATTTCTTGACATTTTACTTTTGCCACCATTTTGCCCATCAGCTGTAATGACTCTTGGCTGTACGTCTTAAGTACACAATTCGCTGGACTAAGTTTGACTGATTTAAATCTGCGCTGATACAGATTTTCAGATATCACTGACACTGCGGCACCAGTGTCTAATTCCATCTTCACCCTTGACCCATTTACACTGACATACACATAATAAGGTTTTACAATGTTCTCATTACCTGTTTTCAGTTCAAACAGATCAAAATCGTGACTGTCCAAGGTCCGATCTGGAACAATGTCAGAGTTTGGTGCAGCTTTCATCTCGCACTGAACCACAACATCACTGGCTGCTCTGTCTTCTGTGACTGGATGTGACAGAATTTGGGTGTCATCTAGGTCCCCTTTAAACTCGTGCCTGTTTCCTGGATCTGCATGCTGAGGCATCCCTTCAGGCGGGCACTGTGGAACGGTCCAGCTGCCAACATCCTGCTGCTTGAGAACGCCGACATCCTGCTGCTTGAGAGCGCTGATTTTCCGCTTTAGCTAAGTGTCCTTTCTTTTTACACACATGGCACTCGCTTTCTTTAAAACGGCAGTCATTCGGGTTGTGACCTTTTCCACTGCAGCGATAACAGGCCTTCCCTGTAGCTGTATTTTTCTCAGCTTCACGGTATTTGGTGGTAACCTTCTTTTCCACTACATGAGCCTTTAAAACTTTCTGTGCAAACTGCTGTGCACTGTCCTTAGTTACCTCAAAAGAAAACGCCATTTCTACCGCCAGCGGCAGCGTCAACTCTTTGGTGTGCGCCGTGCTGAGCAGCCGGTCTCTCAGTTCACTGCTCTTAACACCACAGACAAATCTATCACGCAGTGCTTCATCTAGGAAAGTCCCAAATCTGCAGGTTGCTGCTAATTTTCTTAAACTAGCCACATACTCACTGATTGTTTCGTTGTCTTTTTGATTTCTTCCATGAAACTTGCACCTTTCTGCAATAAAGTTTGTCTTTGGTACGTAATGTCTCTGCAGTAAATCCACCAACTCTTTGTAGCTTTTGTCTGATGGTTTATCTGGAGCACATAGATCCATCAGCAAGCTATGGGATCTTTTCCCCACCACCGTGAGAAACACAGACTTTGTTTTCTCTTCTTCAGTGTCCAAATCATTTGCAGCAAAATACTGCTCGAGACGCTCGCGGTAATTATCAAAACTTTCCTCACTTTCCTCGAAGTGAAAGTCTTCTGGCTTTCCAAACGCCATCTTTTTAGCTCGGTTTCGGCGGTCCTTTCACTCACCCAAAACGCTCGGCTTTTTTTTTTCTTTTTACCGTCCGTGTTGCCTCTATGGAGCCGCTCCGTGTGCAGACTCTGTGCCTTCCAGCTTGAAACATCCAATCCTCGTCGCCAAAAAGTTTTGTTGTGTATTAACACATTAGGTTGAATAATAAAATAATGTTCAAGCAGACAACTGGAGGAAGCACATGGCAAACTATTTATTTAGATTCACGAACTCACAGCGAACGTCTCATCACTCTTCTTTTTGGGTCGAACCCCCCTGAAACCCAGCAAGCGCGCCCCCACCTGGCGCGGTATGTTATTACAACCACAATAACAGCCTCCACACCAAAACATATTCATTACAGCATTGTGTACAATCTTAATGTAGAGGTTCAATCTTTTCTGTGTCTGGAACACCACAGACTTCTAAATATTTATTGTTTTAGTCCCTGCTGTTTGTCCTTGACCGTTTGTTTTCCTGCTGTACGGGTTGTCCTGATCGGCATTTCACCTTCCATCTGGCTGGTCCGTTGGCTGTCGTCTTGTCGTCCTGGCTGCTGGTTTGATGCCCACTGTTCCGGCCGGCGTAAGGCTGGCTGCACCACCCGTCTTGTGTAGCTGATCGAGGCCGACTGAGGTTCAGCCCAGACTAATCGTCCTGGTGCCAGTGTGAGTGGCGTCTCCTGTGACGCTGTGGTTCTTCCCAGGACTCTCTGGACAGCTGCGGTTTGATTAATCAAACATCTCTCAGGCGGTGGTATTAATTCTGCTGTGGTGTACGATTTGCCTGCGAGATTTTCCTTTTTTAACATCATATTGAACTGCATTTTTATTGTTGCCTGGAGTTATAACTGCCTTTTTAAAGTGAGTGGTTTTAAGAGTAGTATTTTAATTAAACAAACAATTGTGCAATTTATTGGTGTCTGTGTGAACTTGTCTCATGCCTCATCTGCAACGGGTCTGTGTGCCTTAAGGGTAACGGTTTTAGTGAAGCTATTTTAACCAATTTTATTTTTTAAATTAAAAATAGTGTTTATTTTTCTAAATTAAAGTTGCCTATTTTTTATCCATACCCGTCCGGCCACATAAGCACTCAGGGCCCTAACAGGGCAGAATGCTTTCAGCCTCCTCTGTCCTTCAGTGAGGACAAGGGGGGAGGAAACGTTGAGAGCTCAAAGTCCAGACTTCTGGGATTTAGAGTTGGAACCTTTGGCACGTATGCGGGGTTTGAACGCAGGGTGACCTTTGACCCGTCCGGGGCAAACCTTGTACACATTGGGTGCACAGATAAAGTGTGGAGGTCACTCACACGTTTAGCTGAGCAAAGACCTAAGAGCAAAGCAGTTTTACAAGATAACAAATCTAACTTGATGCTGCTGTGAGGCTCAAATGGAGGCTCACAAGCCGTTTTCGCACTGCATGGCCCTCCCCAGCCCAGCTCGTCCCTGGTTGGCCCAGAGCCCAGCCTGGCCTGCCCCGCTCATTACGCATTGTCTGGAGAGCCGCCTTGAAGTGGGTGGGGCGTTCTCTTGAAGTGGGTGAGGCGTTCTCTTGAAGTAGGTGGGGCGTTCTCTTGAAGTGGGTGAGGCGTTCTCTTGAAGTGGGTGGGAAGTTCTTGTGTGCGCGCTTACAATGTTTTAAGAGAGGAGAGGCCGCTAAAAAATATTTGTTAGCTGAATATATATATTAGTGTTTCTGAGTTTAATTTTAGTTTATAACTGATTACAAATCAGCTTATGTTAGAACGTAAATAACATGAAGCGCGCACCCATACAGAGCATTTCTGCCTTTCAGCGCAAGCCGAATTTCATTAAAATATAACTAATATTCTCTAACTCCTGCGCGTAGACAGGATGTGATGTGGGGCGAATCCTTTATAGTAAAAGTGGACACCTGAAAAACCAATACGCCTCCGTGGCTAAGTGGTTAGAGCATCCGCTTTCCACTCTAAATTTTATCTTGACTCCGGTTCGATTCCCACTTGGTTCAACTTATTTTACGTTTGTCTTTTATTGGAGAAAACTAAGTAGTTTGTGTTAACCACAGGCATAACACAAACTCCTTCTTTTTATTTTCTCCAATAAAAGACAAATGTAAAATAAGTTGAACCAGGTGGGAATCGAACCAGAGTCAAGATAAAATTTATAGTGGAAAGCGGACACTCTAACCACTCAGCCATGGAGGCATATTGGTTTTTTTCAGGAGTCCACTTTAACTATAAAGGATTTGCCCCACGTAACATCCTGGTTACGCGCAGGAGTTAGAGAATATTAGTTATATTTTAAAATCCTGGCTACGCGCAAGAGTTAGAGAATATTAGTTACATTTTAATGAAATTCAGCTCGCGCTGAAAGGCGGAAATGCTCTGTATGGGTGCGCGCTTAGTGTTATTTACGTTCTAACATAAGCTGATTTGTAATCAGTTATTAACAAAAATTAAACTCAGAAACACTAATTTCAGCTAACAATTTTTTTAGGGGTTTCTGTAGTTAAATTTTAATGAAATTCAGCTCGCGCTGAGGTTGTTGTTAGAACGAGTCCCGCCCCTGCTGCAAACAACGAATCAAATGATGAGCAGTACATGACGTCAAACTGGGCCCGGGAGCTCGGCCCGATCAGAACCACCTCTTGGCGGGTTCCAAAACGAGGGCGGACCCCGGGCGGAAAAGGCAAATGCGAACATGACGAACCCGGGTTAGAAGGCGGGGCGGGCCGGGCCGTTGAGGGCTGTGCATTGCGAAAACGGCTATACAAAGCATCCCGGACTAACTGTAGGTCCCAGTCTGGGGCCAGAGGCCTGCTGGGAGGCCTTTTTCTCAGAACGCCCTTCATGAAACGTATCATGAGAGGGTGGGCGCCGGGTGATTTGCCTCCCTAGCCTTCGTGGCATACCGAGACGGCTGACAAAATACCTTAATGGTGGAAAAAAAGCGGCATTTCTCCAGCAGGTCTTGTAGAAAAGTGAGGAGCTGGACCAGGTCACAGGAATATGAGATAATATTCCTTTCTAGACACCAGGCCTCAAAAACTCGCCATTTGCGAACGTAGAGAGTCTGAGTTGACTGGGCTCTCGCTCCCTGTATTGTATTTATGACGTTACCGGGGAGGCCGGAAGCCATCAGCCGGTTCCTCTCAGTGGCCAGGCTGAGAGTTGCCACAGTTCTGGACGTGTGGGAAGGAGCTGCCCGTGGGCCTCAGTCAGCAGGTCCCTGTGGGGGGGGGGCAGCTGCCATGGTGTCCCTGACAACAGTGAGATCATTTCTGGGAACCACGGTTTCTGTGGTTATCTGGGAGCTATCAGTATCAGGGAAAGAGCTTCTCTGCGTACACGTTCCAGCGTCGCCTGAATCAGAGGGACGGGGGGAACGCGTAATATAGCACCCTTGTTGGCCAGTTGTGTGCCAGAGCGTCTGTTCCCAGCGGTGCGTCTGTTTCCTTCATTGAGAAGTATAGGACGCAGTGCATGATGATTTTGCAGGCGAACAGATTGACGGATGCCCGCCCGTATTGTGCCCAGATCTGGTCCACGATACGCGGGTTCAGCCTCCACTCTGAGGCTAGCAGTGGCCCTCTGGAGAGGGTGTCTGCCCCATGGTTTAGCTCGCCCGGGATGTGTGTCGCTCTGAGTGACAATATTCGAGGGCTGTACCAGGTGAGTAGCTTGTGTGTCAGGCTGAGGAGGGGTTGGGACCTTGTCCCCCCTTCTCTGTTGATAAAAGACACTGTCGTCCGGTTGTCTGATTTTATCAACATGTGCTGTTTTGTAATCAGCCCCTTCTTGTAAAAGTACTTCATGGACAGAAAAGCAGCTTTCAGTTCTAGGAAGTTGATGTGGAACCTTGCCTCCTGCTGTTTCCAGATCCCTTGGGCATGCTGGTTTCTGCAGAACGTTTCTCAACCTCTCTTTGAAGCGTCTATGGTGATCACCACACGAGACAGTACTCGTCCCAGCGGGACGCCTGTCGTGAACATTGAAGGGGCCTTCCAGGATTCCAGTGCTGTCACGCACTCTGGGCTGATCAGTAACTTCTCTGCCCGCCTGAGGGAGGCGGGATGCATTTGTTTGTTTAGCCATATCTGCAGAGCACGCATTTTAAATAAGGCCTGAGGCACACAGACAATTGCTACTGCCAGGAGACCCAAAAGACGTTGGCGCAGTTTGAGAAACACTCTCTGGCTCAGCTGAAAGCATGCCAGGCAGAGGCGGATGGATGAAATCCGAGCCTCTGAGAGCCATGCTCTGTACAGAATGGTGTTGACCTGTACTCCCAAAAAGACAGTAATCTGGGATGTATCAGATTGCTTTTCTGCAGGTTTATGACAAAGCCCAGAGCCTCAAGGTGCGTCATCACCATCTGTGAGTGCAGCTGGGCCTGCGCTCTGTTGTTGGCGAGGATCAAAAGATAGTAGAGATAATTCATAATTCTGACCCCTTGACCGCTGAGTGGGATTAAGGCTGCATCCAGACATTTTGTAAATGATCTTGGTGCAGTTTTTAATCCGAAAGGTAGAACCAGAAATTCGTAAGATTTTCGTTCGAATGCAATGCAGACATATTTTCTGTGTCTTTTCCAGATGCACACGTGGAAAAAATGCATCTTTGAAATCCACTGTACAGGTGTAATCCCCCGGTCTTACCGATTGGATCACCTGTTTCAGCGTGTGCATCCTGAATTTGTATGTTTTTATCCTTCTGTTCAGTGCTCTGAGATCCAGAATAGGCCTCAAGCCCTGGTCTCGTTTTGGCACAAGGAAGTACTTGCTGTAGTGACCTGTGTGTATATTGTGTGTTGGAATAATATTTATCATTCCTTTCTGCAGCATTGTTGATATTTCCTCCCTCAAGACGTGTGCACAGTCTGGGTTTACACCAGTATCACAAGTCTTGATGTTTGACATCAGCATCCCCGTGAATGGTGGTGACCTCTTGTGGAACTGCAGTCGGAGGCCTTGACAGACTGTTGACATGACCCACGTGTTTGGATGACACGCCCCCCAGGCCTGAGCGTGTGCGCTGAGCCTGTGAGGCATGTGTATTCTGGTTTGTTTGTGTGTCGTGGGTGCGGGAGGGGGAGCAGTTGCCTCCCCCCGCTCCGCCTCCGACGAGCTGACCTGTCCACCAGCGGTCGCCAGGAAGTCTGCCTGCTGCAAACAGACTCCTGACGCCCCGCTGAGGCTCATTGTCTTCTGACCTGACACCTTGTGTTTCACGAAGGAGGAGGGGTGATTGCCCTCTCCCTTCATTGTGACTGTTTTCATAATAATGGTGCTATGTTTTTTGTTGTTGTCAAGACACAGGGTAGTTTGTGCTTTTGGTACTTTATTTTCGTGTTTTAAAGAACAAAGCGTCTTTTTTACACACACGGCAGAAAAATGTTGTTTTGCGTACACAAATGTCACCAACTTTTTGTTGTTTTTCTACACATAAAGTCTGGGCTTAAAAGTCTGGGTTCCCGTACCACATGGGTGGACGAACCTGTAAAACTGCGAAGTGGTCCCGTTTCGTCAGGCCAACTTCTGCCTTCTGTCCCGGTTCATCGAGGAAGTGCTCGGTAGAACTGCTTGGCGAGGAACGAACCTGTTCCTGGCCCAAGACTGTACAGCCTGAGGTGGTCCTGCTGCGGGTCTTTACCGCTGCTCCCTGTTGTACGCTGGCCTTTTTTGTGGGGGACGGCGTGTGGCTGAGCGGTGTCGAGGCTGCACGGGCCTGCTCCCACTAGTGTCTCTGGGGGGTGCAAAAGCTTTTCTCGAAATCCCCTCACATAGGGCTTCAGCTTTTTTTCGTCTTTGCTCCAACCTGCTCTGAATACGCTCCAGAGCCACTCCGAAGAGCCCCGCCGGCTCGATCGGGTGGTGGAGGAAGGGGTACCACTGGTTCTCCGGCAGGTCCGTCAAGGTCAGCCACAGGTGGCGCTGGGTGATGACCACTTCAGCCATGTATCTCCCCTGAGCGATGGCTGCGGTCCCCATCATCTGGAGGACGAAGTCAGTTGCCTTGCGGGGTTCCTCCAGGATCTCTGCCATAGCCTTCTTGTTCGTTGTTTGCTAGAGATCCTGCAGCTTCTCTTCCAATTAGGCCTGCATCATGGCCGAAGCATTCATGGCGCGTACCGCGAGGCCTTGAGCTCGGTAACATTTTTCGAGCTGGGAGGCCGAGGCGTGGCAAACTTTGCTGGTTAGAGTTGGCTTTGCGCCCGACATCCTGGGGCTAGATGGGCTACCAACGTGTCCTCCATCTGCGGGACGGTGGCGATTCCTGCTGCCTCCATTCCGGTGACGTTGAGGAACTGGGAGAGTGGCAGAAGCATGGGAGCCCTGGGTTCAGTCCAGGTGCGAGTGAGCTCCGTCAGGAAATCCAGAAAAATCGACATCCTTTGCCTCGTGGCCGACTGCTGTTTTGCGAATAAATAATTTTCCGCCAACCTCGTTACCTGTTGTCGAGATAGGGGTTCTGGCCAGCTGATCTGTAGCATGTCCGCCGCTCTGTGACACAAGTCGAACAGAGCGGGGTAGAGACATCTGTCTCTGGCTGAGCTGTCGTCGGGTTCTGGGAGGTCTTTTTCTTCCCCCTCGTCCTCGTTTTCATCTTCGTCATCTGAAATTTCACCCGAGGCTGTTAGCGAGAGCTCGTCTGCGCGTAACAGGCGTGTCAACCTTGACGGTGAAGTCCCCGACGGGGGCCGCCATGTCCATACTGTCTCCCACCCAGTCAGCTTGTCCACTGTCCTCCAGTTCAATGGACTTGAGCTCTGGTGTGG
>JBBPBX010049750.1:0-25229 GCA_038048925.1 Garcialebias charrua
ACTAGATTATCGTTCACTTTTTTATTAGAGCTTCTATTAAAGTCTAGTTCAATTTACCTCAGAAGAGGTACGTCTTTCACGACTAGTCGCTGAGGAGTCCTGCCTCCACAGTGGGTGACAAGCTGCAAAGAGTTAATATGCACAACAAACACATAAGTGATGCAACTCCAAAATAAACAAAAAAAAAAAAGGCAGCAGAAGAAATCTGAAATCACAGAAAATAGATAAAGAAACACAGAACCCAAAAATTAAAACAAAGAAAAAATGCTGCAAATACTAAAAACACCTAATAGGGGCCAAGATGGTGCAGAGGCAGGGCAGCCGGCTTAGGACCCAAAAGACCCAGGCTCGATCTCAGGTCACTGTATACATTGTGGTGTCTCTGGGCAGCACACCTCATCCCCAAATTGCCCCCCCCCCCCCATATCCCACTTTATTAATAAGCCTACCGTAATTGCTTTTTTTGTAACGTTATTAACGCGTCAATAGTTGTTTTATTTGCATTTCCCCATATTTCTTAGCAATATAATAAGTAGGGCATAATCAAGGAAGAGTATATAATATGCAAGCCTTTTACATTCATTAAATCTTTTATTTTAAACAATATTCCAATAGATATGCTATTTTATTTCTAATACAGTATATTCAATATGAGGCTTCCAACTAAGTTTGCTATCCAGAATGATACCTAAAAATTTTGTCTCAAACTCTGTAATTCATCTACTGGTACAGGTAGTCCCCGACTTACGAGCGAGTTCCGTCCCTAGGGGGCGCTTGTAAGTCAAAAATTTTTTTTTACTTTTTATTTTTTTATAAATGAATACATGTACAGTACTGGACAGTCACCAAGCACTTAGCCTATCCTAACACAGTTTTTAAAGATGAAGGAATAAGTTGAATTGTCTCCCTTTCACATAAAGGGAGCAAGCTCCCTATGGAGCCTGCAGGGAGGAGGGAGACAATTCAACTGATTCCTTCATCTTTAAAAACTGTGTTAGGATAGGCTAAGTGCTTGGTGACTGTCCAGTACTGTACATGTATTCATTTATTTAAAAAAAAAAATTTTTTTTTTTTTTTTTAATGAGATGCATGCTCGTAAGTCCGGGACCTCGTAAGTAAGAGCGCTCGTAAGTCGGGGACTACCTGTATATTCTTTCCAGAAAAGAAAAAGGTTGTGTCATCAGCAAACATGATAAAATTCAAAATACTGGATACTGTAAAAATATCATTTAAATAAAGTATAAATAATTTAGGTCCTAGAAGTGAACCTTGAGGAAGACCACATTTTATAGTTTTAATTTGTGACTTTGGGTTGTTAATTTGTACATATTGTAACCTATTACTCAAATAACTCTTTAACCACTGATGTGTAACCCCCCATAAGCCATATTGTTCACATTTTCCCAGTAGTCGTTCATGGTCAATGGTGTCAAATGCCTTACATAAATCAACGAACACACCCACTGTATTAAGTTTCTGATCAACTGCTGCAGCAACGTGTTCCACAAACTCCATCACAGCTAAAGTTGTGGAGTAGTTGTTCCTAAAACCGTACTGGTGCTCATTTAATATATTGTTTTTATTAAGAAATGAGTCCAGCCTTTTTATGAATATTTTTCCCAGAATTTTAGAAAATTGTGGTAGCAATGATATAGGTCTATAATTTGTTAAAATTTGTTTATCACCACTTTTGTGGACTGGAAACACCTTGGCTATTTTCATTTTGTCATGAAAAATTCCAGTTAAGAATGATCTATTACTAATATATGTGAGAGGTTTAATAATACTACAAATGACTTCTTTCACAATAGCCATATCAATATCATTACAGTCTTTGGATTTCTTATTTTTTAATTTTTTAACTACTATGACTTAAAAAAATAATAAATAATAATAATAATAATTGATATACAGTTTTGTTGAGTGCCAGCAGCACACGGGGGGGGATGACAGTAGATGTGAGGAATGTGGGGATACAGAAAGTGTAGAACATGTACTGATGGAGTGCACTAAATATACAGATGATAGGGAGAGATTAAAAGAAAAAGTCAAAGAGACGGAGAGTTTGGAGTTTAGGAGGAATATTAGGAACTGAAGGTGATAGGGATAAAATAAATGATATTAGAAAAGCATTGTTTAAATATTTACAAAACATCAATATTAAAAATAGAATGCTGTACACTTAAAGACCGTGTAAAGTGAAATTAAATTTGTGTTTTTATTTTGTCACACGGCATAAATATGTGTTATTAATCACCCATATAAATCTGACTGATTAAAAACATTGATTTCCTTATAAAATTAAGTCTCAAAAATCATGAAAAAACATGATTTTGCCTTGCTCTAGAACGCTGGGGGCGTGTCGCACGTGGGCGTGGTTTCAGCGCAGTACTGCGCCATGTCCAGCCCCCTTCAGAGCTGAGCTGTGTGGGGAGGCATACGGGGGAAGCAGAGATCCACCTGCTCTGTTTTTATCTGAGTTCTGGCTTCCAGCAGCTCCTTTTTCCAAGAGTTACGCTGTTTTTAGTGCACTAACAACTCTGGTTATGTTTTTAAAGTTGAGGACACATAACTCCGCTGTTATAATCAGCGCTATTTTAGAAGATGAGCGGACTCGCGGTCCGAACCGGTCACATCGCATGCGGGGTCTGATCGCCACACACACACGCGCGCGCGACCCGGTCACATCGCATGCGGGGTCTGATCGCCTCTCACACACACACACACACGCGCGCGCGCGACCCGGTCACATCGCATGCGGGGTCTGATCGCCTCTCACTCACACACACACACGCGCGCGCGCGACCCGGTCACATGCATGCGGGGTCTGATCGCCACACACGCACGCGCGCGCGGGGGGGCGGAGGTGCGCGGAGGTGCAGGTGGCATGTGGTCGCTCCAGCAGCACGCCAGTACTGGAGGGAGACGGTCGGTAGCGAGTGAACGGCTCCACCGAAGAACGCATTTATAACGGCTGGAGCTGCAGGGGGTGGGGCTTGTGACCGCGTGACGAAACGCGGTCACATTTAAACCACGCCTAAAAAATCCTGAAAGAGAAATGTGTTTATACACAGTTTGATCTATAACTCCAAAATTAATTGAGCTACAATTTTGAGACTTTTTACTCATTTACAAGATTACAATTACGACATTTATAATGTTTATTGAAGAAAATGTTGAAATTCACTTTACACGGTCTTTAAGGAAAGGATGCCATGAGCTACACACTGTTGGTCAGTAGGTGGCGGTATGCACCTAAATGATGTTTGCAATCCACCAATAAACCAAAAGAAGAAGAAAAACCAAGAAGAAGAAATAATTCAACCACCAGAAGTGTTTTTTCAGCTGGTTTAAAGCATGGCTTAACTTTTAATAAAATGATCAGTCAGCTCGGTGCAGCACTTGCAATAATTTTATATCGTGCAAAGGAGAGTGAAGTAAAAACGTGGCCCGTCTTTGATGAGCTCAGACGGATTATTTTCACTCAGAAGTAACAGAGTGGTCCATGACGTTGTCTCTATCAGGTAAATAAAACTATAATATAAACTACTCTCATACCAACATTAAGGTAGCTAACAAGTTATACTACACTTAAAGCGCTCAAATGCAAACACGATGCTAACGTTAGCTCATGTTTTGACAAACAACCTGAAATGGCTAATAATGCAGTAATGCTAAGAAGCTAATGGGATATTTTTTTTATGTTTGTTTATATGTGTTTGCAGGGACATGGTGAAACCATCAACCCAAACACACCACCTGCATGGACCACTTGTCAAAAATAAATTAATCCCACCTTGTTATAATGTGGAGAAGAGCAGCTCTGCTCTAGATGGATGAATGGATGGATGCATGGATCCTAGATGGATGAAGTGTCTGGCAGCAGAACCAAACTGAGCAGGTGAATTGTCATTCATGCACAAATGTCTTTTCTGCTATTAAAATCTGAAATCTAAATACAAGTATCCTGATGCATGCTCAATAATCCAGGTAGAAAAATAAAAAAAAAGCTAAGTCCAGTCTTCTGGACACATCAATGTTTGCTACTTGTTAAAACTCATTACAAATAAACAAGAAAGTTCATTCTCAATAGTCCAGGTATCAAATCCGCTCATTCTCAATCAGTTCATCTGGACAGTTTCTTTTTTGTAGAAACGTTTCACCCTCACTCCAGAGGGCTTCGTCAGTCAGAGTAGTCCAAAGCACACTGAAGTTAAACCACCAAGTAAACAACTTAAGTGGACCAACCAGTTTGCTGTAGCCAAGATGGTTTCTGGGGGCTTGTCCCTCGTTGACTCCTCCCAGGCAGGCAGACATGTCCAAAGTGGTTCAAGACAAGAAAGTTCATTCTCAATAATTACATTATTATAAATAATAATGTAATTACAAATTACAAAACTCATTTAATCTCAAAGAATGTCCAGAGGACCAGACTTAGCTTGTTTAGACTAAATACAATTACTGTAATTGTTCTTTGTGGTCAACAGAAGAATACTGTGGAGATGATGGGGGCCACCATGCTGCAGTCTGAAGAAAGGCCTGAGAATGAGGGAGTGCAGGAGGAGAGTGTACGATGAAATTATATACATTCTCAATCTTAATAATGATTTAATAATCCTTTTTTTTACTGATAATACTGATGAACCTGTTGTTTGTTTAGGAAACACCTCCCTGCAGTCTGTCCAACTTTTGCTGAAGAAGAGAACATGAAGAGAGAGCTGCAGATGGACCAGGATTCCACCAGTCGTTCTGTCTGAAGACCCACCCTGCTGCTGGTGGTGGAACCAACACAAGACTTATCCGTTGCTGTCAGATTTTGCATTCTCATTTGTGTTCAATCCACACCCAGCAAACACTGTCCAGAACACTCAAACATACATCCTGAGAAGCAGATATGAACATTTTCCTCAACTTCTCAGGCAGTATGTTTGAGTGTTCTGGACAGAAAGTGTCTCCTGCAGTGGACAACATGTTTGATGGGTGTGGATTGAACACAAATGTGAAAATGCAAAATATGACAGCAAAGGATAAGTCTTGTCTTAGTTCCACCACCAGCAGCAGCAAGTTTCTGTTATCTTATTATGTTTATATTTGATTGTTTCTGTTCAGTGCCCTTGGCACTGTGACTCTTGTAAGAAAATAAAATGTTCACTGAACACATTCTAACTTGTATTCTTATTGATGTATCACCCAAAAAAATGTGTATTTTGATTAAAGACAGGCTGAGTCCAGTTTTATTTTATCAATTTTAGTAAAAACAAATCAATCAGTCAGAGACATGTAACTGTGTGGATGATTGAACAAAGAGCTGCTTCATCTGATGGTTTCAACGTGGATCACTTCCTGTCCTCCGTCCTCGGTGCCTCATTGGAACAACTTGTTTGGTGTTTGGATCTGATCTCTGCTCTAGCCTCCTCAGTGGTGTGATGTCTTCCCACTTCTCACATCCAGGTTGGACCAGAGGTTCCCTCATCATCATCGTGTCCTGTAGTGGAAGAACATTTCTCTTTAAGGGCTGCTACAAACAGTGAGGTTCATAGAACCATATAGCAGACATCTGTTGAATATAAAAAGTTTATATTTTCAGATATTTAACAGGTTTGACGTCACTTCAGCTCAAGTTTTGTACAGAAGCTTGAGTTAAAATAACTTGCTTCAAAACTGAGTAATTCCTAAATAGATTTTCAAAAGTGATGTTCTTTGGAATAATGATCAGACAAGACTTCAAGATGCAAATGTGCATTTGAGTCTCTTGAGTGAAGAACTTTCTGGTTTTAGATAATTACTGAGTGTGTTATCAGAACATTTTTCTGCAGGACCGATTTCAGTTTTAACAAGTAGCAAAGATTCAGTCCGATGCAGAAAAATCCAACAATAATTGAATAATAATATGTAAGAATAAGCCTTTGTTAAACACATAACGTTTAGAAAACACTTTTGCAAGAACTATTTGAGAGGCATATATCAGTCAGGAATAGTTATAATAATATAAGCATTAGATTAAAAACTAGCATTAGCATGTTAGCTCCACAAACAAATTCACCAGAATAAACAGTCAGCTGAAGACTTTTTTCACAAACAGCTGGTCCTGGACCGGCTGTTGCAACCACCGGTCACTCTGGGCGCTTCCTGCCGGCCAGGTGAGTCGTCGAGCTGGGAGACTACCCCACGTAGCCTCGGTGTTTTGTTTTTTTCCCCCTCCTCCCTTTTTGGACCCTTTCTGAACTGTGGTTCTACCTGGTTTCAAACAAGAATCGCACGGAAGGAATTTCACTGATTTTTTCTGCTGCCTTTTGTCTGAATGACCTCGTGGTTGGGGGGGGGTGTACCTGGCCGAACCTGGACCAGAACAAAAACCGAGTTGGCTGTGGGGGACTTTGTTTGCATTAAAGCCGTTCTCAGCTGTGACCCGTTGCCCAAAGAGGAGGGTCTGTACATCTCCGTGGTATCACGGTGAGCCGCGCTCTGTGCTCAGCTGAGAGACGTGCGGCTGCACGCGGCTGCTTTGAAGTGCCTGATCTGGATGGGAGCAGGACTGAACCGAGCTGAGGATCAATTTGAAGCTGAAGGCTTCACCTCCTCCATTGAGACTTGCTGTTTTTTCATTCTTTTTTCATTTTTATTCTTGGAGGTGGCTTTTTTGGGCTGATAAGGAAACAGCCACATAATAAATATCTTACCTGATGTAGATAACTGTTTAAAGAGCCTCATTTGGAGAAAACAGTCATTTTCATTGAAAACATCCAACTGGCTCAGACAGCAGAGAGGTCGTGAAGCAGCGTGACGTGATGTGAGGCGCAGAAGATCAGGATCATCATTGTTTCGGTGCCTATTTCATACTGCTGTGAGCTGTTTGTTGATCAGACGAGCAGAGAGTGAAGCGCGGAGGATCATCATTGGTGCTGTTTCACACTGTTGTGAGCTGTTTGTGGATCAGACGAGCAGAGAGTGAAGCGCGGAGGATCATCATTGGTGCTGTTTCACACTGTTGTGAGCTGTTTCTGGATCAGACGAGCAGAGTGTGACGTGTATCGCTGCGTATCAGGAGCTGCGTTGTTGGTGCTGTTCACGCTGTTGTCCCTTCCCTTTATTGACTTGAAACAGGCTTCAACCATGCCCTTAACCTCAGGAGGCCTTTCTGGCAGCTCACTCTGCTGTTTGCTACATATTGTTTGTTTCTTTCCGTTGATTCTGGATCCAGCTTGTGTTCACCATGGCCACATCCATTCATATTCTCAAGGAGGCTGGATCCCCCCACATTCCTCCACAAATTTCTCCACAACGGAATTGTTTGACCACCTAATTTGTGACGCTTTATGGTCTGAGACTTTTCTGCATCATTCATATTACTGTCATTATTTTCAGTTCTCAGACTACCTGGAATCACTGAATCTTATCAACACATCAGGGACTGCCCATCACTGCAGCTTTCATTGTTTTTGGGTTCTGAATGATCGTGTCTTCATTAATGTTTCACATGGTTCAATTATGGGGGCAAAATGTCACACTGTTAACTCCTGTAATTACACATCAGTGACAAAGAAGTCAAGTAAATGTCTGATATTATTGTTGTTAATGATCTCAGGGATTCAGCCCAACCCAGGGCCAATTACTAACTACTGTACACCTAATGAGTTTAAAAATATTTCAGGTCTCCGTTTTCTGCATGTAAACGCTCGTAGCCTTCTAAAAAAACTTGATGAACTGAAAATCCTAATCACTTCTTCTGGGGCAGATGTGATCGTTATCTCTGAAACTTGGCTCAAAAAATCTGTTTTGAAAAATGACTTGGCAATCAATGAATTTAAGATCTATCGTTGTGATCGTAATAAAAAGGGAGGTGGAGTCGCTATTTACATCAGAGACTCTTTGGCTGCCACGATTGCGTCTAAAAAAACAATCGCAAACCAGTTTGAGGCTTTAGCTGTGAACATCAGTTTGAAAGGAGGTCAGCCCTTAACTGTTGTAGGTTGTTATCGTCCCCCCTCCGCAACACCTGAAGCTCTATCCTCCCTGACTGAATTCATAGGAAATTTAAAACACAATGAGATTGTTATGGCAGGAGATTTCAACATTGACTGGAATAAGTCGACCCCCCTCTGTGATAAATTCAGGGAATGTTGCCTATCTCTCAATCTAACACAACTTATCGATTCTCCCACCAGACCAAACTTAAAATGTCCCGAAAAATCTTCCACCTTAGATCTGTTTTTCACAAATGCACCTCACAAATTTCCTGGTATAGGTGTATTTGCTAACGTTTTGAGTGATCATTCCGTAATAGCAGCTCTTAGATCTACTAAACTTCCACCTGCTAAGCCCAGAATAATCCAAAAAAGGGATTTGAAACGTTTCTGTGAACAGTCATTCCTTTGGGATCTATCCCACTTTGATTGGCAACGTATCCTACAAATCAATGACGTGAACACCGCTTGGAACTATTTTCATGGTAGTTTCATTTACTTTGTAAACAAACACGCTCCTTTCCGGCAGTTCAGGATAAAGGGCCGTGACAGCCCCTGGTTTACTCCTGAACTAGCTGATCTCCTGCACTGGAGAGATCATCTTTGGGCAGCAGCAAGAAAATCACACTCAGACACTGATTGGTTGAAATTTCGGCAGCTAAGGAATAAATGCACAACTGCCATTAAAGCTGCAAAACGTAACTACTTCTTATCTCAGACCTCCAAAAATCTAAACGATCCTAAAAAATTCTGGAAAACCATTAAATCTCTCTCAGGCACCCCCCAATCATCTGACCTCCCATCACAATTTCTTGTTGACTCTGTTCCTGTGTCAAATAAGCACGAGATCCTGAACTGTTTCAATAAACATTTTGTTGCTTCTAGTTCTTTATTTGATACAGTTACAAACGGAAAATCGGCCACTTTATCTAATAATCAAACTTCAACAAATCAAATCCCTCCTACAAGTCAACCATCTGTTAAAGTGTCACTACACGGCCTCTGGTTCTTTAACTCCTCCCCAAGTTCAAATCCAAAAACTTCACCAAAATGGGCGTTCCGATAGACTGTAGAGGCACCGCCTAAAGGAGGGGAGGAGGTGGGGATTAGAGCGAGTAGGTGGGTGTGGCCAGGACCGTGACATGCAGCTAGCATTAGCATAATATATGCAACATGGCGAGTGAACACAGCGACACCTCTAGTTTTGTCAGCGAGGTGGAGGAGTTCGAGGACTTTTCTCCACTTTCCTCACCTTCCTCACCAGAAGAGGAGGTAGAGGTGGAGGACTTTTCTCCACCTCCATCACCTGAAACTGAGGGAGACTTGGAGCAGAGCGCAATTGGCCCTGAGCCTTATCAATTTGAGCCCCTGGCTTCAGGCCCTGACACTGTTGTTGAAGAATCTGGTGGTGCTGAGGCAATGGACCGAACGGGTCCAGCATCTGAGTGGTAAATTTATATTAACAACATAGGCTAATGTTCAAAGCAGTAACAAATTATTTTTTTTAAATAATTTAACTATCTCAAGTAAGACGTATGTATCCACATTGTACAGAAATAAATAAAAAAACCTCTTTCAACAGGTGTACCTGTGGTCACTGCAGCTTCCTCTCACCTGTAGAAAACGTTTGTTGTAGGGAGACGCCAAAGGTATAATTATGAATAATTTAGTACTTCCTAAAGCCCTAATAAATATACTATATATTAATAAAAACATTAATTAACCTGGTCTTGAATACAGTACACTGTGCATTTCATTGTGTTAAAAGCCTTTCTCAATATTTTACTAGGATGTGAATTACTATGGGTATGCATTACTCTAACAGTAAACTCTACACTTGTTATGTCAACACTAGACCTCTGTATTGATATACATTTCAAAATCATACATAAAAGTCAAAATTCAAAGTCAACTTTATTGTCCAAACAGCAATATGTACAGAACATACACAGGATTGAAATTGCATTTCTCTCAGATGCATGGTGTAACAAATATTTAATAAACATTTTTACATCTCTGAAATTTTTACAAAGTCGTGTAAATTTAATATAAATTGTAATTGTTTGAAGTGTGCCAATATTAAATGTTGTAAAACAAAAGAAACGCAGTGCAATAATCATTTAAAGAAATCCAAATTGTACATTATTAAAAAAGTTATAGGAAGCATAAACTTTTTAAACGTTAAAATTAAAAAGCTTGCTGTACTTGAATTTATGACTTATAAACAAATCCCTTTCTGACATAGGTTATGGCCAGATGTGAGGAGATGGGTGTGGACACCTGTGTAACAGACCACCCTGGTTTTGAACCCATTGCGCTAAATCCCCACGTGCTGCAGGCAGTTTATGGGGAGTACCTGCAGTACTTTGGTGAAATGCAGGAAAGCATGTTGAACAGGTTAGTAACATGAGGAGCCATTAATATCTTTATGACTCAGTGTATTTTACACACATACTGTTAACATCTCTATTTCAGCCGTTACAGACACCTGGCATACAGGAATGTGGTTCGTTGGATTTGGGGATATTTGGGTCGTCATATTCGTGTGGTTTTACCATCCTGCGTGGTCACACGAATCAGGCAGGAGTTCCCAGAAGATGGACCATACACAGGATTCCTTCCTCCACTCCACTTTTAATTATTAGGTAACGGTTAATGCAGAAATTTCCTATAAGAATGCTAGGGATTTTTATTAATACAACACAGTTGCAAGAGTAAGGCATTTCATGGATTTTTCTGATACAGATTGTTTATTATAAATATGTATTAATTTATTTTTCACAACAATCTTTTTCTCTCATGTTTCATAGAAAAATCGTGACCTGTGTCTGCTCACTGCCTCCTTCTTGTCTGGTTTCAGAAATTCAGCACATAATGTTGGTGGAACTTTAATCTGATCCGCAAACTTCTGGTACTGCAGAGGGTGTTCCGCAACATCATCGAACAGCAGCCCCATCAACTTCTCAATGTAGCCTTCATAAAAAAATTACAATTACACAATTTGTACAAATAAAAATGTTTGGCTCAATTCTAAAATGACATACCTGTTGTTGGTTTTGTCTTCATGGGTCTGACGGTGTAGTCTCCATGCTTATATTTAGGATAAGCAATACAGTATCTCAGCTCACCGGTTTTAGTGACTGCATGTGCCCTGTTTGCATTTTCATTGTAATGTAGTCCAGCTAGCTCAAGTCTATATACAAAAAAAGTAAAAAAAAATTACTTTTGCATAGACTTTTTCACAAGGTTATACAACTATAATGTTATTACATTTACCTGCACAGCATTCCTTTGAAAGAGAACACCACATTCTTGGGTGCAAATTCCAAAAGTAAACTATGGAAAGCCTCGATGATTTGGTATACTATAATATTTTATCAGTTATGTATAGGGCTCAAAATAATAATAATAAACCTTTAAATATCCAAATGCATTTTGTTAAAAGACAAAGTTGTTATAATCTTAAGGGGACAGAGATGTTTGTAAAACCACAATTCAGAACTAGTTTGAAGGGACGTTCTACCTCAATCCAGGGAATTAGATTATGGAATGGCTAGGAGAATGTAGTTAAAAATGCCAACTCAATGTTTACATTTAAGAAAATAATCAAAACGAATGTGTAAAAAAAATATATGAAATAGCGTAATGTGTATTGTATTAGTTTGAAAATTAGAAAGAGTTAGTCATTTTGTACTGTTGGTTGAAGATTATTATTGTTTAATCTGATTGTTGGAAAAAAGGTGCAGATATAAGATTTATTCTTCTTTCTGCTACCTTTCATTTATTTATATTTCGTAGATTATCATTTATGGGATTGTCTTGTATTGTTTTTTTTGTTAAAAAATTTTTTTTTTAAATTCAATAAACACATAAACACATGTAGGGGGCTTGCCACTAGATGGGGTCCCTGCCTAGACCCTGCATATTCTTTTTCACAAGGTTATCCTACTCCAATGTTATTACATTTACCTGCACAGCATTCCTTGGAAAGAGAACACCACATTCTTGGGTGCAAATTTCAAAAGTAAGCTATGGAAAGCCTCGATTGATGAGGTGTGGTACTGTGGGCTCATCTTCTGTACGTCTTTCATGAGATGTGGAGCCAACAACACAGCCGTTAGCTTCTCACATGCTGCTGTGCCTAAAATAAAAGATAATTTTAATTATTTAAGAAATTTGACAGTTATAATATTGTAGGACAACATTTAAAAATGTGTTATTAAATTACCACAAGCATGAACAACTTGAATGTTGCAAAAACTAAAAGCTAAAGTTCAATCTATCTAGACACATCTAATTTATATATTACATACATATAAACATATACCGGTAGTATCAAAAAAGGCATTCAATACAGGATCAACTGGACTTTATTTGTTGCAGAAAACGTTTCGACTTATGTCCAGAAGTCTTTTTCAATTGAAAAAGACTTCTGGACAGAAGTCGAAACGTTTTCTGCAACCAATAAAGTCCAGTTGATTTTATCATGTCCTGGACGACTGAGAATCTTCACCAGCATATACCGGTAGTACTTACTTGGTTTTAGCCACTCCCTTGCCTGCTCTCCAACTAGAGGCTTGTGTAAGCACTGAGGGAAGAGTGCGTTGTCATGTGTGTGGACATTCTGGATATGGTTAGCGACTGAAGACCACTTTGCCACAGCCTCTTCCCCCGATGCAGACGTAGATGCAGACCAGTAGAGGTGATTTACTACACTCTTCCTCCACTTGCCCACCTCTTGAAGTCCTCGGATCTTAGCCATAGCATCAATTTTTTTGCCAATTCCTGGAAATATTAGAAAAACAAAATTTAATGAAAATTACAGAATGCGTGCGTCTGCTCTTTGTGGACTTCACATCTGCCTTCAACACCATGATCCCCCAAACTCTGATAGATAAACTATCTACACTTGGACTAAGCCCCTCCATCTGTAACTGGGTACTAGACTTCTTAACAGACAGACCACAGTTCCTGAAGATCCACAACTTCTCCTCCACCATAACCCTCAGCACTGGCTCTCCTCAAGGATGTGTGCTGAGCCCTCTTCTGTTCACTCTGCTCACATATGATTGTACAGCCACACATCCAGGAACAGCTTCTACCCTGAGGCTGTCAGACTCATGAATAAATAAATAATAAGAATAAACACGGCAAAATATCACATCATGTTGATGCTGATCCGTTTCTTGTTGCTGTGTTCATCTGTGACCATCTGCTCATAATGACTCATGTTCGTGCTGCTGTTAATAATGATGTTTTTCTACTACATTAGGGCTTAGTGTATTACTAGCTGATGTCTCTCTTAGTTAATCCTAGATGTTATTACTGTTTTTCTCTTGCATTTGTTGTTAGATGTCACTGGGTTATATGATTGAGATTGATTGTTTTTATTGTTTTGTGCTTGTTTTTATTCTTGTACAGCACTTCGGACGGCTGCTGCTGTATTTTTAAGTGCTTTATAAATAAACTGGTATGGTATGGTATGGTATGGGACCCTGTGTACATAATCTCGTTTTCATCACATGTACTACATGCGGTGCAAATGACAATAAAGACTCTCTGACTCTGATATAATCACACATCACTGTCCTAAAATACTTGTACTTGCCTTTCCCCATATGCCATGGATCAAAGAAGTGTTTGATGTCCTTTTTTTCCTCTCTCAAATACTTCTGGACCCCGGTATGTCTGTCAGTGACAATACACTCCACTTTCAGACCTCTTTGCTCCAGGACTGACAGACTTCTTTTAAATCCCTCCTTCTCCATTCGCACACTGTTTCCAACTTCATTGCTCTGTTAAAAAAATAATAATAATTTAAATGTATACTAAATATGAAGTGATACACTGTAGATGTTTTTCTTACTTGAACAAGTTGGATGTCTATTATGCAATTAGCAGCAAGATCCATCATGGTGTAACTTCCATATTTTGCACAGTGCCCTGGAAGTATTTGATTCAATGATTAGGTTTTTTACATGATATCCTCTATTAACAAAGTGTAAAATGTTAATAGGAGTACCAGTAAGAAAAAAAACCTGAAAATACCTGGTGAATCAGCTCTCATGTCACCACCAATTGTCAAAGACCCACGAACCCTGGCCTCGTTGATGTAGTTATCCTGCTCCAGCTTCCACTGCCAAAAGACTGTGGGGATGAGGAGGTTTTTTTGATGTTTGTGGAAGCACATCTCAGATATTCCCTGGATGTTGAACGCATCATGGACCTAAAAGAACAACAAAGTTTTTATCACCTTACAAACAAACATAATTGAGACACATTACTGTTTTCTCACCTTATTGATTTGTCGAAACGAGGACCCTGTGAAAAGTACAGCTGCACAGAGCTGAAGGTTGCCTGCTGGTATGTTGTTAACCAATGGCTGACTGGACCACTCATTGGTGTGTTCACATCTACTGCACTCTTGTTTCACTTTTACAAGTGTTCCAACTGTAGTTTTTTCAACTACACAGCTGTGTGTACAGACAGGACACCTCCAGAAAAGCTCAAGCAGCTGTTCTTCGAAAACAATGTATTTTTTTGCTTTGTGGGCCGGGAGGGGGACTTCATTGATGGAACTATGTAGCAATAAAGACAAAAAAATAAAAAATTAAAAAATACAGCTAAACTATTCATAAATTATGTAAGTTATTGTTTTACTTACATTGAACGGTGTACAGTAATCTCACTTCCATCAAGATGGTAAGACGAATCATCGGCCGACACCTCGATTCTCTTTCTTTTCACCGGTGTTGAACTTGCACGTGGAAATTCTTGTAATGGCATCTCCGTGAAGGACCCAGTATCACATGACACACTCCTGCCTGTTGGTCGTGTTTGTGTGGCTATTAAAAAAATAAATAGCTTTAAAATTATGTCTCTACTTACACATTCATTGTGAAATTCTCATGTAATTAAAAAAAAATTAACATAAAAAATATTGAAAGATGAGGTTCAAAAATTGAAGCATACTGTATCCAGACATTTTCATTAAAACATGTACCGATACTTAACAGTTTGTGATGGTACACAACGTTAACTCCAAGGTCAAGGCTATACATGTACATCAAAATAAATTTATAACATACAAAATATGTTTTTGTTTCTTATAGCGTTTCAGCTGGGTCCTACATTTATAAGTTATGTTTAGCTATCATAAACAATTGTCAAGAAATAAAAAATACATAGAATTGTAAATTTTGAAGTAATAAGACATGAGTCAGCTACAGTATAATTTCAAATTATGGTAAACAAACGCAGAAATAACAAAATATTTCATACAACCCAAGGAAATAAAATTGTGTAGTAATTTGGTCCATTACTGCAGTGTTTATGAATGTTGGTCCTACGTGAATACTTTAATTGTAGAAAATTCATGTTTATTTGAAATTAGCTGTATTAGACTGGGACTTTTTAACCAAATTATTAAGAATAATTGGGCTATAAAGACGTGTAGTACAGGAAAGTTTGTAATATAAAAAAATTTAATAATATTTCACCTTTGCTTCTTCTAGAAGGCTTCAGGTTGGCCTGAACAACGACAGATTTGCTGATTACAGGTTCAGTCTGACATCCCATTTCTCGTGTTTGTTTGGGCTGTAAACAAGAAAAATAAACATTATCTCAATTTCAATTTATTCTCTCCAGTATTTATGATGATGTTCAAACGTGATATTAACAAGGTTTGATTAAACTATCTGTCCAACTGCAATGGAATACTATGTACAGTGTCACTGAATATCTGTTCAAAGTTCATATAATCTAAAAAAAACAGCTGCTGTTATCTATAAAAGCTAAGTATGGTCCATATAAGCACATAATAATCATTTCGACAAAGCAACGCAGCAGCACCCGCACAAAACAAAACAACAAACGTGTCCTACACACATACACACACATGATACATTATTGAATAAATACGTGCAAAATAGTACTCACCTCTAAACGGATTGGATCCTGATGGTGTATGGGTGGGTGGACATGAGTACGAAGAGCTACTGTGGGAACAGCGTCGCTCTTCAATTTTAGCATCTTTATAAAGCCCATGTCATACTCCCACTTGTTAGCGAAGCTATCAGGAGCGAAATGGCGGTTGCAAACTCCGATTCTGGGCGGGAGTGTGCCGTCTGCTACTTCCACAGCAAGAAACCACTGGCGCCTAATCGCCAAATTCTCTGGAAACAGATGTATTCCACTCACACTCCTACACCCCTCTACGACACATCTACGAGTAGGTCCCATCCTATCACACTGAACTATCCTACGGCTAAAGCTAAATACTAAGGCTAACCTATTCTAATACTTTTAACTGACACTAAATCTAAATACTATAATAAACGGTACAACTAAATAATATAAACTACCTAAATCACAAGACGAAGCTAATAATAAATATACTGCTAATCTGAAGTAAATGTCGATGCTCACAATGCTAATGCTATGTTTCTATGCTAGGCTACTATCGCTAACCAACTCCCGCGATCTTCAGGGGAGTGGCTATGAGTGAACTACTTTTATACCCACGGATCTTCAGGGGAGTGGCTACGCAAAACAGGATGTGACGAAATTGTGCCAAAATTAATGACTGTGCCAAACGTAAACTAATGGGAAAATCAGGGTGCAATACCACAGTTCAACCCATAGGACTACGAATACTCGTTTTTAGACCATTGCCGATTTTAACTAATACGCACAAATACATGAAAAATAACTCAAAAATAGTGCTCAGAAACATTTTAAACACATTCTAGGGAGTTTATCAGCTAAAAAAAGTTAAATTTGGGTTTAGTCGCTCTTTAATCACACCTTCTCTTTTTCTCCATTCTCAGTCAGTGAGGTAAATAAACTGTTAAATGATCTTGATCCTAAAAAATCTGCAGGTCCAGATGAACTTCCACCTTATTTCTTAAGGCTGGCTGCTCATATCATCACAGTCCCTGTGACCCACATCTTTAATCTATCCATAAGCCAAAACACCATTCCGGATGCTTGGAAAACAGCCTTTGTTCTTCCTTTGCTGAAGGGAGGTGACCCCACCTCACTGAACAATTATCGACCGATCTCTAAACTCTGCATCTTAGCCAAGGTTCAAGAAAAACTGATAAACTCTCAGATCAAAAATTATCTGGACTCATTTAACATCTTACCTCTCCATCAATCTGGTTTCAGGAAAAAACACAGCACAACAACTGCTTCTCTGAAGGTTCTGAATGATGTTGTTGAAGCATTGGATGCTAAGGACTATTGTGCTGCACTTTTCTTAGACCTGTCTAAAGCTTTTGACACTGTGGATCATAACATCCTGTGTCATAAGCTCTCAGAAATCGGTTTCTCTGATCACACCATCGGTTGGTTTTCTAACTATCTTTCCAATCGGAGGCAATGTGTTCAACATAACGGTGCTTCTTCCAGCTATTTAACAGTTAAAAATGGTGTACCACAAGGCTCAGTTTTAGGACCAACTCTCTTTACAATCTACATAGCTAATGTAGGTCACTGCATCCCTGATGCATCCTTACATTTCTATGCTGATGATACAGTTGTTTATTGCCGAGCTAAAACAGTAGCTAAGGCTTTCCAGTTACTACAATCCGCTTTTGACATCATCCAGTCAGATTTGTTCCGTCTCAAACTTGTCCTAAATGCTGATAAAACAAAAGGGATGTTTTTTTCAAATAGGAAGGCGGTTCCAGCAGATCCTCCTCTGATTTTATCTTCAAATGGTGTCCCTATTGAGTTTGTTGATTCCTATAAATATCTGGGTATCCTGATCGATTCACATCTCTCTTTTAAACTCCACGTGGAAAACCTAGTGAAGAAATTGAAAGTTAAACTGGGTTTCTTTTTCAGAAACAGATCATGTCTAACACTGAATGTTAGGAAACGCCTTGTATCTGTGACTTTCCTTCCCTCCATTGATTACGGTGACATTCTCTACATGAATGCTCCTACAAGCACCCTGCGGATGTTGGATGTGGTCTATCATGGTGCACTAAGATTCATAACTGGTTGTGATTATCGTACCCACCACTGCACCCTGTATTCACTGGTTAACTGGACATCATTAACCTCACGCAGACTCTTCCACTGGTACATTTTCATCTTTAAATCACTTCTTGGTCTGCTGCCCTCATACATCTCCTCCTACATGTCTTTGCGTGAGTGCAGCTACAGTGTGCGCTCTCAGGACATGATTACCTGCAGTGTTCCGTCAGTGAGGACTGAACTTGGAAAAAGGGCCTTCTCCTACTCTGCTCCTGCTTCATGGAATATCTTACAAAAAGATCTGAAGCTCTCGACCTTGACTTCTCTAAATGGTTTTCAGAATCTGTTGGAATCCTGGCAAAAACCAATGCAGATTTGTTCCTGTCTTTGATTTTATACGTCTACCTTATAATGTTTTGCTAGTTTTTTGATACTTTGTTAAAAAAAGAAAAAAAAAATCTTTTGTTTTTTTCTCTCTTTTTGTTTTCTATTGTTTATTGTTTGTTTGTTTATTGTTTAATGAAATTCTATCACTGCTGTTCATTGTTCTTTAGTTTTAGCAGGTCGCTTTCGTAAATGAGCCCATGAGGTTCAAAAGATTTACCTGACTAAATAAAGGTTGAATGTAAAAAAACAGCTATATAAAAATTGAGAGGCATATAAGTCAGAAATGCAAAAAAACATTAGATAAAGGGCTTTCATGATTCAAAACGTACCTGCAGCCAGCCTGCTGGTCAGTGCACGGCTCATTTTCCAGAAAAAAATTAATAAAAATTAAAATAAATAAACACCGAAACATGCTGTCGATAGGCAGCGTTCACGTTAGACGAGTCCAGGCTCCAGGGCGGCGAAAACTGCGCCCTGAAGAGTCCAATAGTTTTGTAAAGATGGGACATAACTGCGCATGCGTTACTGATAACGAGAGTCAATGGATACGCTGCCGGCGCCCATGGAGGACCGGAAGTACGTCACAATCAGAAAACGTGTTTTGAAACAAACAATATAACTCATCATTACTCATAAAATATTTATCCTACACAACTAAAAAAATATATGCATACATTTTGAAATATTTTTATTTTATTATTTCATTTTTATTTAAAAAAATTAAGTCTTCAAATGTTGAAGAGCTGCAGAGGTTCCAGAGAGGCGGCACCCTATCGCCCTCTAGTGGCGGCCGCCCCTGGTTTGTAGATTTAGAAAAAGCATATGACAGGGTGCCAAGAGAGGAGGTGTGGTATTGCATGAGGAAATCTGGAGTGGCAGAAAAGTATGTTAGACTGGTACAGGACATGTATGAAGACAGCAGGACAGTGGTGAGATGTGCTGTAGGAGTGACAGATAGCTTCAAGGTGGAGGTGGGATTGCATCAAGGATCGGCTCTGAGCCCCTTCTTGTTTGCTCTGGTGATGGACCGACTAACAGATGAGGTCAGGCAGGAATCCCCATGGACTATGATGTTTGCAGATGACATTGTGATATGTGGTGAGAACAGGGAACAGGTGGAAGAGAACTTGGAGAGGTGGAGGTATTCACTTGAAAGAAGAGGAATGAAAGTCAGCCGTAGTAAGACAGAGTACATGTGTGTGAATGAGAGGGAGGCCAGTGGAACAGTGAGGCTACAAGGAGCAGAGGTCACAAAGGTGCAGGACTTCAAGTACTTGGGGTCCACTGTCCAGGAAAATGGGAAATGTGGTAAAGAGGTGAAAAAGAGAGTCCAGGCAGGATGGAGTGGATGGAGAAAAGTTTCAGGAGTGATTTGTGACAAAAAGGTGTCAGCAAAGGTCAAAGGAAAAGTTTACAAGACAGTGGTGAGACCAGCTATATTGTATGGTCTGGAGACAGTGGCATTGACAAAAAGACAGGAGAAAGAACTGGAAGTAGCAGAAATGAAGATGCTGAGGTTCTCCTTAGGAGTGACAAGGATGGATAAGATCAGGAATGAGATAATCAGAGGTACAGCACATGTTGAACAACTGGGAGATAAAGTTAGGGAGGCCAGACTGAGATGGTTTGGACATGTCCAGAGGAGGGACAGTGGGTATATTGGTAGAAGGATGTTAGAAATGCAGCTGCCAGGAAAAAGACACAAGCCGTGTTTCCATCAAGGTTTCTTGATGCGCATTTTGAAGTATCGCATAAGAAAAGGTGAATGGAAACGGCACGATTCGAATTAACTTCCTCTAATTCGCAAAAAAGTTGATACGCTTGCTTGAGGTGGTTTTTGGGTTTTTCGAAACAGAGCTGATGCGCAAAACGAGAGATGGAAACAGATTTGCCGACTCAGTTCTGACGTAGCGAACATTCACGTCATGTGACTGATCAGCTGTTTCCGCTGTAACATCGCTAAAACTAGTTGGCATGACAGAATAAATACAACTTACCCGATAGCAACACATTCCTGAAATATTCTCTCCATTTTGCCGAGATGTGTGGTTCGGTTCCTGTTTTCAACCGCTACTTCCTGTTTACTGTAGACGTGCGTAACGCTGACGTCTGACGTAATGCTGCTATGTCTGGCCTGGTGGATTCGCTTCAAACCAGTTGATGGAAACACTTCTGATTCGCATTAATTTTTATTTACATTTTTGCGAATTTTCAAAAATTTGCTCAAATTTAGAATTGAAAATAGATGGAAACACTGTTAATGAGGAAGGCCAAAGAGGAGATATATGGATGCAGTTAGAGAGGACATGAAGGTAGTTGGAGTGAGGACAAAGTATTAGGGTTGGGCATCGAGAATCGTTCGGAACCGGGACTAACTGTCCGGTTTTCCCGGAATCGTTCAAAATATTAATTTGCGATTCCTATATTCGATGCTAGTTAGCCGACCGGAAGTAGCCGCCGCCAAAACCAAACAAAGAAGAATCCACCGGAAGTGTGCTACCGAGATTGAAATCTTACTAATTAATAAAATGACCAGTCAGGTCAGTGCAGCACTTGCAATAATTTTCTATCATGCAAAGGAGGGTGGAGAAGTAAAATAGTGTCCCGTCTTTGACGCGTTCCACCGGATTATTTTCGCTTCGTATCCGACCGGAAGTACAGAGTGGTCCGTCTGCAAAACGCTCCGCCGAACTTTTCGCTAATCGCTACCTCTTCGGCTCCATCAGGTAAATAAATAAACTATAAACTACATCTCATACCAACATTAAGGCAGCTAACAAGTTATACTCCGCTTAAAGCGGTAAGTCAGCTCAAATACAAACACGATGCTAACGTTAGCTTGTATTTTTTTTCTTAGACAAACTACCTGAAATGGCTTCACAGTGTTCACCAGTGTCCAAGGTAAAAACGTCAGTGTAAACTGAATGAAGAGTGCCACAGAACTGTTACAGCATATGTTGTGCGTCAGTATTATCCAATTTCAGGCCTGTCTCCAGACTCCCATTTGTTTCTAAACTTCTAGAGAAAATAGTTGAGTCCCAACTAAAGTGCTTCCTGGAGGATCACGCTATCCCCGAGCTATTCCAGTCTGGCTTCAAATCTCTCCACAGCACTGAGACTGCCCTACTGAAGGTTTTTAACGACATCTTTCTATCCACAGATACTGGTGACTCTGTGCTGCTTGTCCTATTGGACCTCACATCCGCTTTCGACACCATTGACCATGAGATCCTCATTGCTAGGTTGGAGCAGTGGGTGGGCATCTCAGGATCAGCCCTAAACTGGTTCAGATCCTACCTCTCTGACAGGTCTTTTTGTGTGTCCATCAATGATTTTACTTCTGCAGTGGCGGCTCTTAAATGGGGGGTTCCGCAGGGGTCCATCCTGGGTCCTCTCTTGTTCTCCTTATACCTGCTGCCACTCGGTGCTATCTTCCGGAAACACAATATACCTTTCCACTTCTACGCTGATGACTGTCAAATCTACTTCCCCCTAAGACAAAATGGTACAGGCTCTATTCAACCTCTGCTCGACTGCCTGGCTGACATCAGGGACTGGATGGCTTTAAATTTCTTAAGCTTCAATGATAAGAAGTCTGAAGCCATATTGTTCCTTCCCAATGACACAACCTCAAACCACTGCATTGACCTGTCTGCTCTACCCCTGTCCGAAAAACAAAAAGTCAAAAATCTGGGAGTGATAATGGATCCTTCCATGAAACTCAACAGTCATGTAAACATGATCGTCAAATCCTGTTTTTTCCAGCTGAGGCGTCTGTCTAAGCTGAAGCCCATATTATCCAAAAAGCACCTGGAGACAGTGATTCACGCATTCATTACATCTAGGCTTGATTACTGCAATTCACTTCTGTTTGGCGTCAGTCAAGCCACCATTGCACGATTACAACTGGTTCAGAACGCAGCTGCCCGATTTTTAACCAGCACACGCAAAAGAGAGCACATTACACCAGTCTTGGCCTCCCTTCACTGGCTACCGGTTCATCTTCGAATCCAATTCAAAATTCTCATGTATGTCTACAAATCGCTGAACAGTCTCGCCCCCGCCTATCTCTCGGATCTGATACACCCATATGTCCCTCCACGTGCTTTGAGGTCAGAGGATCAGGTACTCTTAATAGTTCCAGAAACTCGCCTTAAGCGCAGGGGTGACAGAGCGTTCTCTGTAGCAGGCCCAAGACTCTGGAACGAGTTACCGCTGCTCATCAAACAGGCCCCCTCCCTCTCGGTTTTCAAATCCCGGTTAAAAACTCACTACTACTCCATCGCTTTCAATGCCAGCTGATGTGTACTGGATCGTTTGATTTATGATCTGCAATGTTTTTATGTTTTTCGTGTTGTACTTCATTGTATGTGTTGCCTGTTGCGTGTTTGTTTGTCCAGCACTTTGGTGGACTTGTTCCTGTTTAAAGTGCTTTATAAATAAAATGGTATGGTATGGTATGGTATGGTGAAAAGGTTGCATCCCTTTTCAGATGTGAATTCAACCATGGATTGCACTTACATTGCACTCAAATCCAACACTTATTAACATTCTTAATCCATTTAAAGTTCTCTGTGTCTTTTAAAATGTCTTAATGTCTCTAGTTTTCATTATTATATAATTTCTGTTTATGTTCTCTTTCATTCCATTATGAGTGAATGTCACAGTTTGAAGAATTATTGAATAGGTTAGTTAGGCAATAACAACAGAGCTAATAATTGTACACATTCTCAGTCTTAAAAATGATTTAATAATCTCTTTTTACTGATAATACTGATAAACCTGTTGTTTGTTTAGGAACTTCCTGCAGTCTGTCCAGAAAGTCTCCACTGGAGGAGCTTTTTGCTGAGCAAGAGGCACAACATAATGTCACAGCTCCATGTCCATGAAGAAACAAATGGAGAGAGGGCTGCAGATACCAGGACATCCCACCAGCCGTTCTGTCTGAGGATCCTGCTGCTGGTGGTGGAACCAGGTTAGCCCATCAGTGGGAGCTCAGTAACATGACTGCAGCATCAGACACTGGACAATATTATATGTATAATAATAATATATGTTGGTGAGTCCTCCATGTTGGCTCTAATCTGCCCTGTGAGAAATTCATAGTAAATGTAACAAAAAGGAAAAAGTTCATAGCATTAAATTCAAACAGAAGTTCAAATTATTTCATCCTGAAATAACTCTGGCTAACTACTGTAGCTTTTTTATAACATGGAGTTAAACTCAAAGTAGTCTCCTCAGATAAATAGTGTTACCATTATTTTTATATTAAAGTTTCTGTTAACTTATTATTTTTATATTTGATTGTTTTCTGTTCAGTGCCCTGAGACAACTTCTGTTGTGACTTGGAGCTATACAGTATAAATAAACTGAACTGAATTGAATTGACATGTCTTTTTTTAACCCCGCCTACAAAAAGAACCGGAATCGAGAATCGAAAAGAATCGGAATCGAAACGAAGAATCGGAATCGGAACCGAAATCGCTCAAATTCAAACGATGCCCAACCCTACAAAGGATGCAGCGAACAGAGTGAGGTGGAGGAGGATGACTCGCTGTGGCGACCCCTGAAAAGGGAAAAGCCGAAAGAAGAAGAAGATTAACAATGAACTGATTAAAGACTTCAACAATATCCTCTTTATTTTCCATTGTGATGTTATTATGTTTAATACATATTGGGAAATCTCTGTCTTTATGATTTTTAATAACACTAGATCTTCCAAGTACCCTTAATATCATTGCTGTATTTTGCAATAGTCTATCATAAAAATACAGTTTTTTGCTTTCTCAGCACTGATGTTACAGTAATTTGTTTTTATATATTTTATATTTTTCTTCTTTTTCTGGGTTGGGCACCTAATAAAATCCTTATATAACCACTTATTCCTGGGGGTGTCACTGTAGAAGCGATTATGGGACGAACGCATTCAACTCGGAAATGACGTCATTCATATTCTTAGCATGTTTCTTTAAAGGATGTAATGTTAACTATATTACATTAGAAAAGTATTTGCTAAAATGATTCATTTGTTATGTACATACAGTAGTTGACTGTTAACCTTCTTACAAGGTTAGTTTTTTGTGTGCACTACTGTATATCAGTTAATTTTGGATTAAACTACTGTTTCTATCTAAAAGTCACTTTTTTCATTATCAGGTTTTTAAAGATCGTTTCCTGTCTATTTCATTATTTGTTTTTGTTTACTGTATTTTTTAGAGATCCAGATATTTTGGGCAGAGATGAATCTTCTTTGCAAAAAAACACTGTTTCTATCTAAATGTCACTTTTTTCATTATCAAGTTTTTAAAGATCGTTTCCTGTCTATTTCATTATTTGTTTTCATTTAGAATATATCTTTATTGGCATCGTCATTGCACCGGAGCACAAAACATTGCAATTGACGCACACACCGTCCTTGAGAAGGGGGACGTGTACACGTAGCCGCAGCAGAAATTAATACGTGCCGCCACAATCAGATATGGAAAAAAAGGAAGGTTACAATAGGTAATCAGTGGTATTCAAAAAAGATTCTATCACATTTTGTCTTTCAGGACACTCTATGATACAGTCAAATAACTCTAACAGCCAAGCACAGATAAGACAAATCACATGTTGCATTTTGGTGGCGAAGCAGTGAGATAAAGTCTGCGAGCACCGTCCAGATTAGAGCACAGTTCTGCAGATGGAACCAGCCGACCTTATCTGAAGCACACAAAGAGCTCTCGGGGGGTACGACAGTGGTTCTTTCCAGTTGCTCAGACTTCAGGAGAAATTTGTAGTCAGCCTTGTTCAAGGTTGCTTGGGGTGTCCCGATTAGATTATTTGATTTATTTATCTTCAGGGCAGGCTTCGGTGAACTTTTACCATAGCCTTGAGTCCAGGTGCTGTCTGAAA
>JBBPBX010049751.1:0-25228 GCA_038048925.1 Garcialebias charrua
AATATTGGGTAAACTGAAAAAGAAAAGAATCCGTGAATTTACTATTCAATCTGAATAAGTAAATTAATTAAGGTAAAGAGGTCAGTACTGACCTCTTTACCTTAATTAATAAATAATAAATAATAAATTTCTTTATTTTTTAAATCTTTATTTTTTTTTGTAAATACAGAAGTAAAAAAAAAAAGTCTGTTGGATAAAAGAGGAAATGTTTCTATAATTTTTTAACCCATCCAGAGGACCTAGTTTAACTTTTTTTTTCCCCCGCTTGGATTACTGTATTGCGCACCTTCAGGAGGATGTTGTATGTGATGTGTCACGTGACACTTTCTGATTGGGTGGGTTTTGGGCGGTCTTTAACAGATTTTTGGGCTGGAAAACCTGGATTCGATCTGGCAACACTGCACAGAATAAGAAAATAAATACAACCACATATTTTTAGAACGCTGAAGTTTTAATTAGATTTTGATGAAGTGAAAAGTATTCTTAAAATAAATAAGTTGCTAATCTGAAAATTATATTGTAGGAAGTGGTGAAGAGACGACACAGGAGACGGGATATAGTTCTTCACTTTTAATCAACTCCTACTCAACTGGCGGGAAAACACCCAACACCGCCTTATATACTCAATACAACATCCGGTCCTCTGGACCTTTCACAATAAAACATCCTGGAATGCCTTCGGTCCACTGGGTGTGAGTAGAGCCCCCTAGTGGTCCACCACACACGCCCCCCCAGAACACCCAGTAAGGTCCATCACTAGTCCCGCATTTTAGGTTTGATCAAACGACCAGAACGGCTGAACCTGGGCCCTGCAGAACCAGTCTGATGAAGCGGAGGGCTACGAGGAGGGTCTACAGAAGATTCGGGCTCCAATGGACGTTGAGAGTCTCTGGAAGAAGGATCGCAGTCCGTTGGCAATGTGGATGGAGGTCTGCCCCTGCGAGGAGCCTGGGCCGTAACAACCTGATCATCTGACACAACATGAGCTGGTTTAAGCCTATCGATACAGACAGTCTCAGTACGACCCCCTAAATCTAAAAGGAAGTGTTTCGGACCTGGTTGAAGAACCCGAAACGGTCCATCATACAAAGGCTGTAGTGGTGTCCTGTGTGCATTGTGTTTGACAAAAACAAATTTAGAGGACTCCAGACTCTTAGGGACAAACGACTGCGGTAAACAATGGTGTACCGGGCCGGGGACACGAAAAGGGGCCTCCTGAGGTGAAAAATGTGGCAACGGTGGGGCGAATTGTGGTGAGGGTACCTCAGGTAAAAACTCACCGGGGACGCGCACAGGCTGACCGTAAACCAGTTCAGCCGGGGAAGAGCTCAGGTCTTCTTTGGTTGCGGTACGTAACCCCAACAAAACCCAGGGAAGACGGTCAATCCAGTTGTCACCGGTCAATGCAGCGCGAAGTGCGGCTTTCAATGACCTGTGAAACCGTTCACACAAACCATTAGCTTGGGGGTTGTAAGCGGTGGTCCTGTGAACGTTAGTCCCCAGACCCTTGGCCATGGTAGACCAAAGTTCAGAAACAAACTGCGGGCCCCTGTCCGATGTAATGTCTGAAGGGGGGCCAAAACGCGCCACCCAGGTAGACAAAAATGCCCGGGCCACCACTGCAGATGTTGTGGATGTCAGAGGAACCACCTCAGGCCACCTGGTGGTCCGGTCTATTATAGTCAGCAGATGAGTAAAACCCTGTGATGGAGGCAGAGGGCCCACCAGGTCTACGTGCACATGATCAAACCGCCGACCTGGGATGGAGAAGGGTTCCAAAGGTGCTTTGGTGTGTCTGTTAACCTTAGCACGCTGGCATGGGACACACGCTGCTGCCCACTCCTTAACCGCTTTACGCAGACCGGGCCAAACAAACTTTGCACTGACCAGTTTCACCGAGGCTCTAACACCTGGGTGAGAAAGGGAATGTAAGGAGTCAAAAACGCGGCGTCGCCATGAAACTGGAACCAGGGGGCGGGGCCTGCCAGTAGAAACATCACAGAGCAGGAGAGGCCCTCCGTCATTCACCTGCCGTTCCTCCAACTCGAGGCCTGTGGGCCCGGACTGGAGCTCGAGTATTTCTGCGTCGCCACGTTGGTCCGCAGCCATAGCAGAAAAATCGATGCCAACGTATACGGGAGAGATCAGCACCCGAGAGAGACAGTCAGCCACCACGTTGGATTTTCCAGCCACATGCTGAATGTCTGTAGTAAATTCAGACACCGCTGCGAGGTGGCGTTGCTGGCGAGCAGACCAGGGGTCAGAAATTTTTGACATCGCAAACACCAAGGGTTTGTGGTCAACATATGCAGTGAACCGGCGGCCCTCCAGGAAAAACCTGAAATGGCGTGTGGCCAGGTAAAGCGCCAGCAACTCTCTGTCAAAAACACTGTATTTAAGCTCGTTGTCCCGCAGCGTACGGCTGAAAAATGCAAGCGGCTGCCAAACCCCGGAAACCTGCTGTTCTAACACAGCCCCCACCGCAACATCAGATGCGTCGGTTGTTAAAGCTATTTGCGCCGCTGGGGATGGATGGGCCAAAAGGGCAGCAGTGGCCAGTGCAGCTTTAGCATCACCAAATGCCTGTAGGCGTTCTGGTGTCCAGTCAACACTGTCGTTGGGCTTTTTCTTTTTCAGCGCTCCATAGAGCGGTCGCAGCAGTTGTGCTGCCCTGGGGAGGAAACGGTTATAGAAGTTAACCATTCCCAAAAATTCTTGTAGCGCTTTAACAGACTGGGGCTGTGGGAAATCAGACACCGCCTGCACTTGTTTGGTAATGGGACAGCACCACTTGCAGAAATGCGGTGGCCCAAAAAGTCAATGACTGGCAGTCCAAACTGGCATTTCGCTGTATTTACAATCAGGCCATGTGCTGCCAGGCGCTGAAAAACCTCACGGAGGTGGGACATGTGCTGCTCAGCCGAGCTGCTAGCCACCAGGACGTCATCCAGGTACACAAATACGAAAGACAGACCCCTTAGGACTGAATCCATCAACCGCTGAAATGTTTGTGCTGCACCTTTAAGACCAAAAGGCATGCGCAAAAACTCAAACAGGCCGAAAGGCGTGATAACAGCGGTCTTAGGGACATCCTCCACATGCACAGGAACCTGGTGGTACCCCCGTACTAAATCTACTTTAGAAAAAATGGAGGTCCCAGCCAGGTGCACTGAAAAATCCTGGATGTGGGTGTAGTGGGCATGACCATGTCCACTTTAAGACACCTGTGTACTTTTGAACTGTTCCAGAGATGACCTTTACTGACCTCTCAGTAAAGCAAGACATTTACCACAAAATCATTCCATTAGTTGTAATCTGAGAATATAGTCACCAAAAGAGACTATTTCTATCTAGGTTTGATAAGCTATATGCTGACGCTACATTCATAACATCTGTTGTCATGCTGTGGTTGGTTCAAGGTGATCACGTGATATGCAACTGATCGTCAATTTTCAGTTTTGTTCACACAATTCTGACAGATTTTCTGGCTTGTTTCGGTTCTATGGGCATAAAATATCGTCAGAAACTGTTTAACCGCGGTGTTTTGAGATATTTAAAGGGGTTTTAGAGCGTTTAGACGTCGGTAGAACTCAAACGTCCGACTGCACGCACGTCCCTAAATGCAACACGAACGACACGTCAACGGAAGTGACGTGACCCAGATAGAGAAAAAAAGGAAAAAGATCGTTTCTTTTTATATCTAAAAGTTCACAGAACTTGTTCTAAACATTTTAAACAAATCCATTTGTTTCTTAAATGAACGTTTGTTTAGGCGATTGTCACATCCAGGCTAAAACTCATCCCAAAAGTTGACGTTTATCCGATTTAGTTTAACGCTACGGCTGAATGCTAAAAGGTAGTCAACGCGGCCTTAGAGCCAACAGCGCCTCTATAGCGGCCAGAATGAGTAATTACAGTCACATTGTGGTAATTTCAGCTTTGAAAACCTGCACAAGAAACATTTACACAGAATAGATGCTAAACCCTCTGCATTTATTTTAAAAGATCTGTAATGTTATGTTGAGCATACAAAAACCGCAGTTTATTTTAAATAAAAAATATTTAAAATAACAAACAAGAAATCCTATTTTCACTCCTGATAACTGTCAAAATACAGCAAAACAGTTTAGCCAAACTACAATACATCTTTTTAAGGCATGATGGAGCAGCTTCCTGGGAACATTTTAGTGTGAATATTCAGAGTCAGAGTCAGAGTCAGAGAGAATTTATTGTCATTTGCACCGCATGTAGTACATGTGTTGAAAACGAGATTATGTACACAGGGTCCCAGTTACATCCAACAACAAATGCAAGAGAAAACAATAATAACATCTAGGATTAACTAAGAGAGACATCAGCTAGTAATACACTAGAATATTGCATTTATTTCAAATCTTTTAAAAAGTGTTTGAGTAAGTAAAACGAAAATCATGCTTGTGTTAGTTAGTAACTGTTGTTAAAAAATAAGTTATATATAAAGTTAACACTGCAAGAGGGCATTTAACTTTTACAGGTTCATTAAGGGTAAGTCCTGAAAGAAGGTACCTATGAATAGAAATACTTATTACACGGTGAAACACTTAAACCACACAGCTGGTTAGTTTGATTGACTCAGTGCTACATTAAAAGTGAAGATTTATTTGCACACATTAAAATACGAACTGTCTTATTGATTTTCACAAAAAATCAAAACAAAGATGGAAGTTCAAGAAGGTGCGCGTCCAAGGCTCATACAGTATGTGCCTCTAGTAGACTCATACATCAAAGGATCCGAAGAGGGACCCCAAAGCCGAGGACCTGCTCCCCCTGCACCTCGCACAGAGAGAAAATCTCTCTCATTGTGTGGTGACTACTTAGCTGCCCGAAATGTCTTGCAGAGAAAAGATGAACATCCATTGCATTTCTATGACAGGATTTTCAAGGCGTATTCAGGCGACATAAAGGAACCGGGACTTGAAGAGCAGACGCTTTTCAAATCTGTTTTCAGAAATAATCTAATCTCTGATATTAGATTCAAGTTGCCATTGTACACCTGGTGTCAATTAGAAGTAACATCTTTGGAGGAAATCAAACAGGGTGCTGTAACGGTTTTTGAGGCTAACATGCAAAGCAACACACCCTCTGAGGTGTGCCCAGGTCAAAAGGTCGTATCCCAGTCGCTAGAAATAGAAGAGGTTCTCTCTCCTGTAGAAAGCGAGAATAGACACTGTCGTATCAAAGGCCCTCTGACTTCAGAAGTGATGGAGAACATACGTCGGTTGATAGAAAGGTTGGATAATGCAAGCAAGAATAAACAAGATTTTCAAACTGACAAACAACGAAATGTTGGTGCCAGCTGGAACAGTGACTCACAATGGTTTAAAGGGAGCTCCACTCCTAAAGCACCTCAGATTGAAAAGTCTGAGACAAGCGATGAACCACAAAAGGTAGGTGTTCACTCTTTAAGAGACCCAAAATGGTTCAGATCGAACCAGGTGGGTGAAAACCAAGGTCTACCGGTGGGTGAACTTCAAAAGAAATTGAAGTATGAGGACCTAAACTCATGTAACAATGCGTGGTCCCAACAGAAACCCCAGAGCCTCGGAACTGCACCTCCCGCGCCTCGAACAGAACAGTTCGAGACATGCAAAGAGTCACGAATGTCCCAGAATAATGGCCCAACACCTCTATGCTCGGAGGAGACAGAGGAAGTAAGTAGTTTGTCAGTAGATTTGAATGTTACTGTGCTTGACCAACCTGATACAATGAGTGGCGTTATCATTGATAATGACACTATCAACATTGACCAACCTGGAGCGATGTGTAGCACTGTCTTTCACAAAGACTCAGAGCACACAAATAACTCAGCGCACACTACTACCAACATTGCCATGGATGTTGACAGCAAACCAATTGCTGACACACAACAACATCCTGAAGGTCATGATGCTGACAGCCAACAAGATGCTGACAGTAAACAAGATTACACAGACAGAGTCACACGTGAACAGAAACGTGGGCCAAGACCTGTGAGGTTTCTGTGTAACTTTATACAAAGGGGGGTGGCTAAGAAAGCTTACCTGCCTATCACACTGGAAGGTGTCCTTGAGCGTGAAGCCCTCCTGGATGGCAGTTCTGATATAACTATTATGTCGGCCAAGCTGTTCGAGGAGCTGAGGACCGCCGCTAACGGTGTTGACAGGCAAATACCCTTTGAGAAATGTGCTATTGAGCTACAGGGTCTCGCAGAGACGAGAACAACCCTAACAGCTATGGCTATGGTTCACATGCAGATTGGCGAAATGACACTACGCCACCCGGTGTACGTGTCTAAACTTGACTCATTCCCATTTTTGGTTGGCCAAGATTTTATAAACCGCTTCAACGCGATTATAGATTATGGTCGACGGAAAATGTGGAGCACAGTGAGAAAACCCCTGCCAATAAAAGTGCTTCCTAGTTGCGATACAGACTGCCTAACCGCAGGTACCGCAGAGGACACAAGGGACTGCTCATCCGAGGACGAGAGCCCGGTAAGTGAACCTTCAACTACAGGTGAGACAGAAGAGACCCAAAAGTTGGACCAAACTCTGGCCCAACAAGAGAACCTCCTCTGTGAGCTGACACATTCAGCACTCCCTGACCACTGCCTACCACAGGTAGTGAAAGGTGTTGAGATCCAAGGATCCCACACCGAAGACGCTGTACTGTCCTCTGGGACAGGTAATTCGGCAATCAACCAAGCTTTCGATGAAACCTTGGTTCAAGGGCATCTGAGTCCAGAAAATGACAGTCATCCAAACGCTGACAGTCACTTGGACATCATTGTTGCAGATTACGAGGACCCCTCATCAGACAAAATGGGGGCAAACTCACATTACCTACCACAGGTAGAGAAAGGTGTGGAGATCCAAGGATCCCACAGCGCAGACGCTGTACTGTCCTCTGGGACAGGTAATTCGGCATTCAGCCAAGCTTTCGATGAAACCTTGGTTCAGGGACATTTGTGTCTAGAACTAGTCAGAAATGACATAGTTTTTACAGACTCAAAGAGCCTCTCTTCAGTCAAGAAGTGGGAAGGCAAACACAACGACAGTGACCCGTCGCAGTCTGTACAATCAGACACACCTGCGACTGCGCCGACGGTTGTGACACACCTGAATTACACGGAAAGAGGTAAACGTAAGAAGATACGTTGGCCAAAACCTAAACGATTCCTGTGTACCGTCTTCTCTCAGCTGCGCGAACAGCTTAAACTAAACGGTGGCATCCTAACTTGTGCCCATGGACGGACGTCCTCACCTGTGTTCGTGGTCCCCCATGACCAAAGGGGGGTGATGTTAGGCCATGCCAAAGACAAAGATTTGAATGTACACCTCAGAAACACTTTTGCTTTCGCCCAGAAAAACCTGGAAAAATCCGCTGAAGGACGTAAGGCGTACTATGACCAGAAGGCCTCTCACAATGAACTCCAAGTGGGAGACAGAGTCTGGTACTATACGTTCGCCCCAGCAACCGGGAAAGGAGGGTCCGAGACCGGAACTCTCGCCCGCAAACTAATGCCCAGGTGGACTGGACCTCATCTGATAACAGACAAAGTGTCCTCAGTCGTCTACGAAATCAAAATCAGCAAAGGCCGCAAAGAGCCAATTGCTAAATGGGTACATCGAAATCAGATCAAACCTTACAAGGCGTTCAATGACTCCACAAAAGACAAAGATCTCACAAACTCACCGACTTCATGGGATAATAAGGTCGTCCAAACACAAGTTAGTAAATAAACTAATCAGGTTTAAACTACCATATTTCCCACCCTATAAGTCGCATTGTCCAATTTGAACTTAGAAACGCTAAGCCTAAAACCCACAACAAAAAACTAACCTTAACAACCGTTTAAATCCACGAGATTTAATTTGACCTCGGTCATAAAGTTGAGACCTGTTTTCTTGTGTGTTGCACTTTGGAATCTGACGACAAGAGTGTGTCGAAGCAGTGAAACGTTGTTTCCTTGTTGTTTAGTCATTACTGTTGTCATTAGTTGAGATATTGTTTGGTTCTGAACACTCCCAGCCAAAAAGGTTTTGTATTAACATTGGTTAATGAATGATATGGATTTAACTATGCCAACATGCAGTTCGTTTTGTTAAATCTCAATCGTCGAAGAGTCAATGTAGTTTAAAGCTACTCAAGGTACCATAAACTACACTGGTCTCACAATTTCTAAATTGAACCGATTCGATCGTTTCTATTCTAGATTATCTATTCATTTTGATGAGTCTCGCCATAGACTTCAAAATTTATTAGGAATACCAAATCCTACGTCGTTCGTCTAAAAGACAACAGACATTTAGATCAAACTATATTTCATTTTTCTATTTTAGTTTAACCTAAACTAAGTAATGAATGGAGGAATAGTTTGGAATTAGAGGCCTTCGTTACAGAAGCCCTCCAAAATTTTATAGGTATAGATCCCTATATCTAATTTTACAGAATTGATCCACCCCTTAATTGGTAATTGTAGCTGATCTAAACCATGATAGCTTACATACCAGGTGCATATAGGTAAGGCTTAATGTAAAATCCCAATCATAAGCCCACCTTAAAAAACCACATAATTGCATGACACATAGAACCAGAGTGGCACTGACTGGAAACCAACCAGCCAACAACCTTCGATGTGGGGACCTGCAGCTCCAACGCTTGGTCTTCAACCTTCATCCAAGGGTCGCCTCCTCTGCGTCAATCGAGGGATCCCCTCTACATGCTGATTATGAAAACAATTGTTGCTGATCAATCAACAAAACTAATCGTTGTGGAATTACTGCTGTGGAATTACCGCTGTGGATTATAAGACTTTGTTTTCCAAAGGATCACAGACTTTGTTTTCCAAGAGTTAACAGACTCAGTTTTCCAAGGGATTAAAAGCTTTTCGCAATGGGATTACCTCCGAACAGTATGGAATTTCCAAAAACTTTATGGGATTATAATTTTTGATTTTTCTCTTCCACTTGCTGGATTACTTCAAGATCAGAGACAGTTCAAGGTTTCCTTTCGTGTTGGACCTCATCCCCAAGGACTGGCGATGACTTCCAAAAGGGGGGAGATGTAGTGGGCATGACCATGTCCACTTTAAGACACCTGTGTACTTTTGAACTGTTCCAGAGATGACCTTTACTGACCTCTCAGTAAAGCAAGACATTTACCACAAAATCATTCCATTAGTTGTAATCTGAGAATATAGTCACCAAAAGAGACTATTTCTATCTTTGATTTTAGGCTGATGTGATCAAAAGAATAACTTTTGTCATTTTCATGATGTGTGCTTTTAAGCTGTGTTATTCTGTAAGAGTTAAACGGTGTTCACTGCTGTGTTAAAGTTGAAGTCTCGGGTCAGAGAGACCAGACGGTTTTGTTTAGAAAGTCAGAAGACAGTAATCCGTTGTTTCTCATGAAAAGGGCTCCAGCCTGCTCTGTCTTTTCCTAAACAATTTCCCTCTGCTCGGGCTGTAACCTTGGGTCATGATAACGGCAAGTGAATTGCTCGACTGGTCCACGGACCAATGAAAGAGACACAAGTCTCATCTCTCATCTCATGATCTTTTTTAAGTTCTAAGTTTTGCTAAAACGCTTCAGAGTTTCTGGGAACTTCAAAGAGATGTGAACCTTTCCCAAAGAGCTGGGGTACGTTTGGTCAAGAGCTAACGACCTTCGTCTTCAGCTAAGGACTGATAACCTGCTGTTATGAGTCCACGTCGAATGAGCGTAAGCTCAAAACTTTGTTATTCCTTCCTGGAATAAGTTATCTTGAGCCAAAAAACCACGACTGCCACGGCTTCTGCCGACGAAAGCGAGTATCACCGACACCGACAAGGTAAACACGTGTGGAGTCCAGCTTGGACTTGCGGGACCGACGACTCGTCAGTCCAAGGCTGATCACAGCTCTTTACCAGAACCGAGGCGGACGTCTTAAGGTAAAGGAGCCGCTGTTTGCTTGCTGGAGGTGTGATGATATCTTAGCTGGACGCGTATGGAAGAGTGTCATCTGGTTTCATAAATGCAAGATAAACTTACTCTCTTATTCCTCTATTTTTGTGTTAATGAATAACCTTATGTTACTTGTATAAGCATTATTGAATTCAATGTTTGTTAAGTCAAAGACTGTTTAATTCAAACTGTTTAATTCAAGTTGGAAATCCAATGTTATTTCAAAATAATGATCACTTCTTCATATGATGAATCAAACGGTGAAAGTGAATTAATATGTCAGACTGAACTCGATCAGTTTTGTTAGAAGTTAGAACACAGTTTTAATCAGTTGTTTTATGAAGCTGGCTCCAGTCTAATCTGTTTCTCTGTCTTCATTCTAAACAACTTCTTCTCTGTTCTAAAAACTGATCTTCTCCTATCCGAGTGACCTTCATCCACTGGTTTGTTTGGACCAATCAGAGAAGAACAACAAGTCACTGATCACAGATCCTTCCTTAAAGTTCTAAGCTTTTGCTGGAACTGACGGAGTTTGCTGAGGACCTCAATGCCATGATGAGGTTCCCCAAAGAACTGATGATCGTCTGGTCAACACGCTAATGACCACGTCATTCAGTTAAAGGCTTATAACATGCCAAGTTATAAGTCATCTTCAACAGCTGAAAAAGCTCTCTTTTATTGACATTCCTTTAAGGAACGTCTTATCTTGAAAACAACACCAGGAGCTGCCGTTACTTTCGGTTCGAGTCAAGGCGCACGTCTGGAGACGCTGAGAACGGTAAACGAACTGACCAAACTGGACCGAGGGAGACTGACCATCTTCACGAGGTAAAAGTCGTCAAATGCTTTGCCAAGGGTACCAACGTGTAGCCGAGTTCAGCCGGAGAGCTGCCATGCTTCTGGTTAAACACATCAAGATAACTCCCTGACTCTTAACTTTTCTTCCTCCATTTTTCTCCTCCTAAACCTTTATCTTCCTAAGCCAGAAACTAAGTTAATGTACCTACAGAAATGAGTAAAATATCATCCTTCACTGTTCTGTTGTTCCTATATTTCATCTGTGCTGAAGTTAATTATAGGAAAAATAATCAACCAATCATGTACAAATGTGTGATGTAATTTACAATTATGTTAAATAAATGGTCCAGTCCTGCTGTGCCAACATAAGTTTAACGTTTCCTGTGAATTACATCTGGTCAAGGTATAGAATTATTGGTATTAAGCTGAAAAAGAGAGAACCCGTTTAATTAATGATGTATTTTTGTGTCAGTCTAAACCCTGCCAATTTATACATCTAAAATATAGGTAAGTCATTATACTGACCTCATCCTATATTACTACATGGGGGATGGGATAACGATCGTTCTCTGTGATGTTATTAAGGCGGCGGAAATCCTCACATGGACGCCATTTGCCATCTGCCTTGGGTATCATGTGGACGGGGGAGGCCCACGGACTGTTTGAGCGCTACACGATGCCTAAACGCTCCATGTTAGCAAACTCTTCCTGTGCTATTGCTAGCTTAGTAGCATCGAGGCGGCGTGCACGTGCGAACACCGGGGGGCCCGTTGTGGGAATATAATGTTCGACCCCATGTTTTGTGTTTGTGTTTGCAAAATCAGGAACAGTCAGCGAGGGGAATTCAGACAATAAACGCTGAAACACATTACCCGAAGCTAAAAAGTTAGCATGCATTAAAGGCCCAGCTCCTCGCGTCTCACAAGGCAGTGACGAAAAAGACACAGCGTCGATCAAACGTCTGTTAGCTAAATCAACCAGGAGCCCGTGAGCACAAAGAAAATCAGCCCCTAAAATAGGGACTGAGCTAGCAGCTACCACAAAGTTCCACTGGAAGTCCCGTTCATGGAAACGAACAGTCACCAACCTTTCGCCAAACGTCTTGATGGGATAGCCGTTAGCCGCGGTTAGCTGCGGCCCGCAGCCTTCTGCCAACCTGTCGGAGCCAGTCGGGGGAACGAGGCTCTTCTGCGAGCCGGAGTCCACCAGGAACCGCCTCCCCGACCTCGAGTCTTCGATGAAAAGCAGCCTTTCCTTGTCGCCAACGGCCGCGACTGCTAGCGGGCGCTGGCGTTCTCGTTTCCCTGCGGCTTGAAACTGCACGGTGGGATGCATCGTCGTGCTTTGGCGCCAAAACGCTGGTGGTAGAAACAAAAGGCGGCTCCTGTCCGCCTGCGAGTAGCGACTCCTGCTACGACCGCTGGCTCGTCCGGCGCTGAGGGCATTGCTTGAAGCTCGGGCGCTGCTGGAGATCCGGGGACCGCCGCCTGGACCGCGAAAGTCCTCGCAGCCAGCAGGATGCGGTCGGCTTCGCGGGCCAGCGAGCGGTAATCCTTCTGCTGCAGAAACGAGGAGTTGGCCAGGGCGGTGCGCACTGGAGCCGGGAGCCGGCGGAGGAAGAGGTGGAGAAAAAGAAACTCACAGTCTGTTGATCCTCTCAAAGACAACATGCCTTCCATGAGCTCGAGAGCTGTGCCGTCGCCCAAATCGGAGAGGGAAAACAGTTTCTCGGCGCGCTCCGCGTCTGAGAGTGTGTAACGCTGCAGAAGGAGTTCTTTGAGGGCGTCGTATTTTCCTTGTGCAGGAGGGTCTTGTAGCAGGCTCATTACCCGCTGGGTTGACAATGGGTCCAGTGAAGCGACCACATGGTGGTATTTGGTGTCGTCTGCAGAGATCCCGCGAAGAGCGAACTGTGATTCAATGTGGGCGAACCACGACTGAGGCGCGTGCAGCCAGAAGTCCGGGATTTTAACGGCCACCGCAAAAGCGAGCGGGGCCGCCGGTGGAGGTTCCACAACCACGGACAGCTGAGGAGAGGTGGCTGGACCTTCAGATGTCATCATATTCAGTTCACGAGGTGGGCTGGTGTTTTGCCCTGCTGAAAATGGCAGCCACAGGAGCGTGCACGGAAGGACTTTAACAAGATTAACAGGGTAAAAACAATTATTTGTTTGCTGAAAATTATAGCAAAGATGTGTCTTAGCCCAAACTTTCCTTAATAAATTCACGTAATTGTCAAATCAGCTGGATTCAAAAAGTATGTCATCATATTCAGTTCACGAGGGTCACCAGTGTAGGAGGTGGTGAAGAGACGACACAGGAGACGGGATATAGTTCTTCACTTTTAATCAACTCCTACTCAACTGGCGGGAAAACACCCAACACCGCCTTATATACTCAATACAACATCCGGTCCTCTGGACCTTTCACAATAAAACATCCTGTAATGCCTTCGGTCCACTGGGTGTGAGTAGAGCCCCCTAGTGGTCCACCACAATATCGATCAGTGGTGCTTGTATACAGACTGTCGCACCGCGAGAGAGTGTGTGACAGTGCGCACGGACAGAAAGGAAGAGGCAGAGACGATCTCTGCAAGGGGAGTGGCTATGGTTGAACCTCTTTTATACTCAGGCAGGAGACGATGTGACGTCAAACATGAGCAGACACGTCAAACATGAGCGTTTTGACCAATAAGAAAATTAAGGTGTAATACATCTGTTCAACCCATAGGACTACCGTAAACACGTTTTTCAGATTCAGATTCAGATTCTGTTTATTATCGCCATTGTCAATGAACAGGATTCACAGACTAGGAATTTGCTTCGGCATAACGGTGCATAAAATATAGAAACATAAAACATAAAAAACATAAACCATAAAACATCAATACAATCAATACAATATTCAGTGAACAAAACCTACTAAGAAACAGTGCAATTAGAGTGGTGCAATCAAAATACAGTGATACAGTGATACAGTGATTCCCAATCAGAATACAAAATACAGCGACCAAGGCAAGTTATGAGGTAACATGGTTATGAGTGTTCAAAAGTCTGACAGCAGAGGGGAAGAAACTGTTTTTATGGCGGGAGGTTCATTAAAGTCATTAAAGAGGTTTTAGACCAAATATTGCCAATTTAAACAAATACGCACAATTACATGAAAATCAACACAGACATAGTGCTATAAAACATTTTAAACACATTCTAGGGAGTTTATCAGCTAAAAAAAGTAAATTTTGAGTTGAGTTACACTTTAAGCTGAGCAAAATGAATTTAAGTGACCTCAGTTGTCATGACAACCCAGGATTTTTTTCTGGTTTCTGGAGTTTTATTTGAGCTTGCATTTTGTTAAAATGTTTGAATACATAAAAAGTTATTTAAAAATGTCAAACTGACCAGATATCAAATTTTTATCTTTAAAAATCATTTGGTGTAAAAACTTAGGACAGGTTTAGAAAAACATTTGTTTCCCCAAAATGTTTTGTAGCTGTCACATAAAAATAATGGGAACAGAAACACAAGTCTGCATAGATTCTGCAGGCAATCAGTGGTAATCTGGTCAAATGCGTAGTGCAAGCTTGTGACGATCTTAAAGTCAAATCTTTATTGCTCAGATCTTGTTTGATGTTTCTTCTTGTTGACAAAACAAAAACCGGACAATGGTAAAAGATGGTAGGTGCCGGTGGGCATGTTGTTTCCTACTCGGCCCCACCCTGCTGGGCCTCGGGAGCGGACGTTATCTCTGCAGATGGGTCACCTCCTGTCTTGGCCTCCTTGTTCTCCTGGCCTGTTTTGCTATCGGACTGTGTGCGTCTGCGGCGGTAGTTGTTGTTGCGGTGTAGTGGGCATGAGAGCTCCGGGAGAGTCCGTGTTTGTTCAACAGCTGCAGTGCTAGGTTTCTGAGCGTAGCTAAGTTGTGCCTGTTTTAATTGTGATTGACATGTTTAAGAATTTTGGGAAGTTAATTTGAAGCATTTGAGTTGTTTTAAGGGTCTGTAAAGTTGCATTCTGTTGTGCTAAGGTAACGTTAAAGCGACGTGTCATACACGTTTGTTTGTTTATGAGCTATGATTGGATAAAACGAGAGCTGTGATCTGTCAATCACGTCTCGTATCTGTAAAGCGAGCGCTGATTCGCTGAAGTGGGGACGCATGCCGTTGCGACCAGACCACTTCTGTCGTCATTTCCGGCACTGCATTGGTCGAAGGTAAGAAAACTACATTGACCATGAATGCTTAGGAAAAGAACTACAAGCGCTGTGATTGGTTGGTTAACGTCACGTATTTGTGTAGCGAGCTCTGCCTCACAGGAAGCTGGTGACGCGCCACGTACGCTGCTGCGTCGGCCCGCCCCCTCTGTCTTCAGAATACGTGTCCCCCAACACAAGACAAACGGAGATTTCACTAGGAGCTCTCTAAATACATCATAAAAGTCAGCATTTTTATGGTGAAATACCACCTTTAAAATTGTTCTGTACACAAACAAAAACTCCTGTTTATTTTAAATAAAAAATTTAGAATAGCAGAGGTACAGACAAACAATTTATGCTCATTTTAAATACTGAAGAGATTTAAAATAACACTCAAAAAGCACATTTTATTTGATTTTCAAATTAAATTTTAAAAAAATGATGGAGAACAGAGCATTTCCACATTAAGCTCTTCACATCTCTGCATTTTAAACAGAATTGGTATGCATAACTGTACACTTTTAGTTAAAAATGGCATTCTTAACGTTTTTCTGTGTACAATTAATGACTCCAGTTTATTTTAAATAAGGAATATTTAAAATAACAAATTACAAGCATCTCTCATTAATTTGGAGAAAATTTCAAAACAAAGATAGAAGATGAAAATTATGATGAAGCTTTACAGCTGCTCACAGCAAAGCTTGAATTGTTAAGGCAAAATAACATACGAAGAAGAGAAAATTTTCAACAAAAAAAACTTGAGTTAAAACGTGAGATTAGACAATTAAAAACAAAACGGTGTGCTATAAATGGTTTTGAAGTTCGTCAACTCCCTGACCCGATCTGGTTAAAAACAAAACCAGAGCGTGAACTACATTACCAAGAAAAGGTCAACTCCCACTCGCTGGAGCTGGAAGGGACAAGTTCATCAACTCCCTCTCCTAACATAGGCAAGAAGAAACATGTTTTTCAAACTAACAAACCACGACATGTTGATGCCCGCTGGAACAATGACCCGAAGTGGTTAAGAGACCCAATATGGTTGAGAAGGACGAGCAAACACTCTGTCCCTGCACCTCGGACGAAGCTGCCCGAGATAAGCAAAAAACCACAAAAGGTAGGTGTCCGCTCTTTAAGTGACCCTCCGTGGTCTACACCGAGCAAAGGCCCTGTCCCTGCACCGCGGACTAGACAGTCCGGGAGTAGCAAAAGGTCACAGAAGTTCCAGAAAAAAGGCACCATACCTCTAAGCTCTGAGGAGATAGTGGACATATTGTGGAAATTGTTTGAAAACTTGAATGATACAGAGGATGACCGAACTGGTACATTGAGTGACATTGTCTTTGATAACTCAGAGCACATGGATAACTCAGAGCACACAGTTAGTGACAACAAGAGCAAACGACAAAGACTAAAACGTCTCAAAAAAGGCCTTGAGTTACAACATCAGTTTAGACAATTAGTGATGAAACAGTGCGCTGTAACTGCTTTTGAGGCTCACATGCAAAACAAAACACCCTCTGAGGTGTGCCCAGGTCAAAAGGTCGTATCCCAGTCGCTAAAAATAGGAGAGGTTCTCTCTCCTATAGAAAGCGAGAATAAACAATGTCGTCTCAAAGGCCCTCTGACCTCAGAAGAGGTAGAGAACATACGTCGGTTGTTAAAAGAGTTGGATAATACTAGCAAGAATGAACAAGATTTTCAAACTGACAAACAACGAAATGTTGGTGCCAGCTGGAACAATGACTCAAAATGGTTTAAAGGGAGCCCCGCCCCTAAAGCACCTCAGATTGAAAAATCTGAGACAAGCAACGAACCACAAAAGGTAGATGTTCACTCTCTAAGAGACCCACAATGGTTCAGATCGAACCAGGTGGGTGAAAACCAAGGTCTGCCGGTGGGTGAACTTCAGAAGAAATTGAAGTATGAGGACCTATACTCATGTAACTATGCGTGGTCCCAACAGAAACCCCCGAGCCTCGGAACTGCACCTCCCGCGCCTCGAACAGAACAGTTCGAGAAATGCAAGGAGTCACGAATGTCCCAGAATAATGGCCCAACACCTCTATGCTCAGAAGAGTCAGAGGTAGTAAGTAGTTTGTCAGTAGATTTGAATGTTACTGTGCTTGACCAACCTGAAACAATGAGTGGCATTATCATTGATAATGACATTATCAACATTGACCAACCTGGGGCGATGTGCAACACTATCTTTCACAAAGACTCAGGGCACACAGATGTTGACAATATAGATGCTGACAGCAAACAAATTGCTGACACACAGCAACATCCTGAAGGTCATGATGCTGACAGCCAACAAGATGCTGACAGTAAACAAGATTACACAGACAGAGGTACACGTGAACAGAAACGTGGGCCAAGACCTGTGAGGTTTCTGTGTAACTTTATACAAAGGGGGGTGGCTAAGAAAGCTTACCTGCCTATCACACTGGAAGGTGTCCTTGAGCGTTAAGCCCTCCTGGACGACAGTGCTGATATAACCATTATGTCGGCCAAGCTGTTCGAGGAGCTGAGGACCGCCGTTAACGGTGTTGACGGGCAAATACCCTTTGAGAAATGTGCTATTGAACTGCAGGGTCTCGCAGAGACGAGAACAACCCTAACAGCTATAGCTATGGTTCACATGCAGATTGGCAAAATGACACTATACCATCCGGTATACGTGTCTAAACTTGACTCGTTCCCATTTTTGGTTGGCCAAGACTTTATAAACCGTTTCGGCGCGATTATAGATTATGGTCAACAGACAATGTGGGCAACAGTGAGAAAACCCCTGCCAATAAAAGTGCCTCCTAGTTGTGATACAGACTGCCTAACCGCAGGTACCGCAGAGGACACAAGGGACCCCTCATCCGAGGACAAGAGCCCGGTAAGTGAACCTTCAACTACAGGTGAGACAGAAGAGACCCAAAAGTTGGACCAAACTCTGGCCCAACAAGAGAACCTCCTCTGCGAGCTGAAACAATCAGCACTCACTGAACAAAACCTACCACAGGTAGAGAAAGGTGTGGAGATCCAAGGATCCCACACCGAAGATACTGTACTGTCCCTTAGGACAGGTAAATCGGCTATCAGCCAAGCTTTCGATGAAACCTTGGTTCAGGGACATTTGTGTCTAGAACTGATCAGAAATGACATAGTTTTTACAGACTCAAAGAGCCCCTCTTCAGTCAAGAAGTGGAAAGACACACACAACGACAGTGACCCGTCGCAGTCTGTACAATCAGACACACCTGCAACTGCGCCGACGGTTGTGACACACCTGAATTACACGGAAAGAGGTAAACGTAAGAAGATACGTTGGCCAAAACCTAAAAGATTCCTGTGTACCGTCTTCTCTCAGCTGCGCGAACAGCTTAAACTAAACGTGGCATCCTAACTTGTGCCCATGGACGGACGTCCTCACCTGTGTTCGTGGTCCCCCATGACCAAAGGAGGGTGATGTTAGGCCATGCCAAAGACAAAGATTTGAATGTACACCTCAGAAACACTTTTGCTTTCGCCCAGAAAAACCTGGAAAGATCCGCTGAAGGACGTAAGGCGTACTATGACCAGAAGGCCTCTCACAATGAACTCCAAGTGGGAGACAGAGTCTGGTACTATACGTTCGCCCCAGCAACCGGGAAAGGAGGGTCCGAGACCGGAACTCTCGCCCGCAAACTAATGCCCAGGTGGACTGGACCTCATCTGATAACAGACAAAGTGTCCTCAGTCGTCTACGAAATCAAAATCAGCAAAGGCCGCAAAGAGCCAATTGCTAAATGGGTACATCGAAATCAGATCAAACCTTACAAGGCGTTCAATGAATCCACAAAAGACAAAGATCTCACAAACTCACCGACTTCATGGGATAATAAGGTCGCCCAAACACAAGTTAGTAAATAAACTAATCAGGTTTAAACTACCGTATTTTCCACCCTATAAGTCGCATTGTCCAATTTGAACTTAGAAACGCTAAGCCTAAAACCCACAATAAAAAACTAACCTTAACGACCGTTTAAATCCACGAGATTCAATTCGACCTCGGTTATAAAGTTGAGACCTGTTTTTCTTGTGTGTTACACTTTGGAATCTGACGATAAGAGTGTGTCGAAGGAGTGAAACGTTGTTCCCTGTTGTTTAGTCATTACTATTGTCATTAGTTGAGATATTGTTTTGGTTCTGAACACTCCCAGCCAAAAAGGTTTTGTATTAACATTGGTTAATGAATGATATGGATTTAACTATGCCAACATACAGTTCGTTTTGTTAAATCTCAATCGTCGAAGAGTCAATGTAGTTTAAAGCTACTCAAGGTACCATAAACTACACTGGTCTCACAATTTCTAAATTGAACCGATTCGATCGTTTCTATTCTAGATTATCTATTCATTTTGATGAGTCTCGCCATAGACTTCAAAATTTATTAGGAATACCAAATCCTACGTCGTTCGTCTAAAAGACAACAGACATTTAGACCAAACTATATTTCATTTTTTTATTTTAGTTTAACCTAAACTAAGTAATGAATGGAGGAATAGTTTGGAATTAGAGGCCTTCGTTACAGAAGCCCTCCAAAATTTTATAGGTATAGATCCCTATATCTAATTTTACAGAATTGATCCACCCCTTAATTGGTAATTGTAGCTGATCTAAACCATGATAGCTTACATACCAGGTGCATATAGGTAGGGCCTAATGTAAAATCCCAATCATAAGCCCACCTAAAAACCACATAATTGCATGACACATAGAACCAGAGTGGCACTGACTGGAAACCAACCAGCCAACAACCTTCGATGTGGGGACCTGCAGCTCCAACGCTTGGTCTTCAACCTTCATCCAAGGGTCGCCTCCTCTGCTTCAATCGAGGGATCCCCTCTACATGCTGATTATAAAAACAATTGTTGCTGATCAATCAACAAAACTAATCGTTGTGGAATTACTGCTGTGGATTTACCGCTGTGGATTATAAGACTTTGTTTTCCAAAGGATTAAAAGCTTACCGCAATGGGATTACCTACGAACAGTATGGAATTTCCAAAAACTTTATGGGATTATAAGTTTTGATTTTTCTTCGTCCACTTGCTGGATTACTTCAAGATCAAAGACAGTTCAAGGTATCCTTTCGTGTTGGACCTCATCCCCAAGGACTGGCGATGACTTCCAAAAGGGGGGAGATGTAGTGGGCATGACCGTGCCCGCTCTGATACTTGAACTGTTCCAGAGATGACCTTTACTGACCTCTCAGTAAAGCAAGACATTTACTACAAATTATTCCATTAGTTGTAATCTGAGAACATAGTCACCAAAAGAGACTATTGGCTTCTTTAATTTTATTCTAATGTAATCAAAAGAATAACATTTTGTCATTTTCATGATGTGTGCTTTTATGCTGTTATTCTGTAATGTGAAACATCACTGTGTCCACTGCTGTGTGAAAGTTGAGTGCTCAGGTCAAAGAGACCCGGCCGTTTTGTTTAGAAAGGCAGAAGACAGTTAATCCGTTGTTTTCAAAAGAATGACTCCAGTACTCTGTCTTTTCCAAAACATTTTCACTCTGCTCTGAATTTCACCTTGAATCGTGATAACAGGTGAACTGCTCAACTGGTTCTTTTGGACCAATGGGAAAGTGACAACTCCTCTCATCTCAGATCTTCTACTAAGGGTCTAAGTTTTTTCCTAAAACAGTTAGTTCCTGTGAGGAAGGAGAGATGTGAACTTTCTCTTCAGAGTTTGAATGGACAGAGACCTGGAAGCTCTCTGCCTTGTCAACTGATTTAAGTTTGGTCAAGAGCAAAAGACCAACTTATCAGTGGAACTGATGGACGTCTCCATCCAGTTCACCGAGCAAAAGCTCTCTATGACTTTCTTGAGGAAAGCTTTATTTTGAAACTAACCCAGAAGCTGCTACTATCTTTGACGAAGAAGGCAGGCGTCACGACACGTGAATCCATGAACACACCGAGGTACACCGGACTTCATAGGCCCAGAACCTGTGAGGCTCAGACTGCTCCTGCAACTACCAACCGAGACTGAACGTCAACAGGTACAGAGTTGCAGATGTTTCTTGGATCGTGCTGTGAAGTCGAGCTGGTTCTCGTACGGAGGAGTGTCATTTCTGGTTAAACTCAAGATAAATAACTTCCTCTCCAACCTCTCCAACCTCTCCTTATCCCTCTCAATCTATCTGGTAACTATATTTAAGCTAAAGAGCCACAGACTAAGTATAATGACATCCCGTATTTATGTCTGTTGTGTTACAATTTAAATGTGCTGACGTATTAAATTGCAAGAAAGTGAAATCATGTCAATCAAGTGTAATGTGTTAACTTGTTGATTTATTTTAAATAAATGGTAGTGTCTTTGACATACCAACTAAGTTAACGTCTTCGTTCACTTAATGGCTTTATTTATTTATCCATCATAAAGATCACAGAAATATTGGGTAAACTGAAAAAGAAAAGAATCCGTGAAATTACTATTCAATCTGAATAAGTAATTTATTAAGGATAAAGAGGTCAGTATCAATATTGACCTCCCTAAAATCCTTTACATCTGGGTGGCACCGTATGTGTTTAAAGACACAATATGGTGGTTACCCTCATGTTTACTTCAGCGGTAACATCGCTGGCCGGGCTGTTGGTTTTGATCACCGTCACCACCCTGATTCTTTTTGTCTTCCTCGCCATCTTACACCGGTCTGGGACGGGGTGGACCCCTTTGTCTGAACCTTGGTCGGAAGCCTCTGTAGTAGTTCTGCCTCACTGGTTTGTTACCCTGGTCTGGCCCACCTTGACTCTTGTCACCTTCACCTCCAAAGTATGGCGGGTAGCGCCGTCTGCCAGGGTAAGTCGGTCTGCGCTGCTGTTGCTGCGTGTCTCCTTCAGGGGCGTTCTCTCCCCCCTCTCTGCTGCTCTTCTCACGTCCTCCGCTGCTGGGCTCACCCTCGTCACTCTGGTAGTTCTCTGGATTGTCTCCCCCATGGGGAAGGCTCCTCCTTCGTGGGTAGTGCCTGTAACGATTCCTGTCAGCAGGGTACTTACTTCCCTGGACTGCAATGTCTCCGGGGCCAGTGACATTTGCTGCCTCTGCTCCCTTCTCTCCTTCAAGGTATCCTTCCCAAAATGAAACGTCATTTTGGGAAGGATACCCTAAGAGCTGTGCGGGAGTTTGAGAAGATGTCAAGGAAGTTTGCAGACTACAGGAACCATCTTCGTTTCAGTCTGAGATGCAGACAAGAAAATGATAAAGCCCTCTGGAGAGAGGTCAAAACGTCTTCTGTAACAAATAAAGTCCAGTTGATCTTGTATTGAACGCCTTTTTTGATTTTATCATGTCAGAGACAGAGACAGAGACAGAGACAGAGAGAATTTATTGTCATTTGCACCGCATGTAGTACATGTGTTGAAAACGAGATTATGTACACAGGGTCCCAGTTACATCCAACAACAAATGCAAGAGAAAAACAATAATAACATCTAGGATTAACTAAGAGAGACATCAGCTAGTAATACACTAAGCCCTAATGTAGTAGAAAAACATCATTATAAACAGCAGCACGAACATGAGCAGATGGTCACAGATGAACGCAGCAACAAGAAACAGATCAGTATCAGCATGATGTGACATTTTGCAGTGTTTATTCTTATTATTTATTTATTCATGAGTCTGACAGCCTCAGGGTAGAAGCTGTTCCTCAGTCTAGTGGTTCTACATTTGATGCTCCTCAACCTCCGTCCCGAGGGGAGTGGTGCAAAGAGTGAGTGTGCTGGGTGAGTGAGGTCTTTCATGATGCAGGTGGCTCTTTTTCTGCATCTGGAGGTGTAAATGTCTGTGATGGTGGGGAGACTGACTCCCACAGACTTCTGTGCAGCCTTCACCACTCTTTGTAGAGCTTTCCTCTCTGCAACTGTGCAGCCTCCATGCCACACGTTGATGCTGGAGCACAGGACGCTCTCCACTGCACACCTGTAGAACGAGGTGAGGACTGAGCTTCTCAGACCAGCTCGTCTCAGCCGTCTGAGGAAGTAGAGTCTCTGATGACCTTTCTTGATCAGGCTGGTGGTGTTATTGCTCCAGCTGAGGTTATCATTCAAGTGTACACCCAGGTACTTGTAGCTGGAGACCACCTCCACCGCAGATCCACCTATATACAGTGGGGTGTGGGTGTGTTTGTTCCTTCTGAAGTCCACAATCATCTCCTTCGTCTTCTTCACATTCATGTGAAGGTTGTTCTCTTTGCACCAGCTCTCCAGATGTTCCACCTCCTGTCTGTAGCTGGATTCATCATTATCTGTGATGCATCCCACCACAGCTGTATCATCTGCAAACTTAACAATATGACAGCCTGGATGTGTGGCTGTACAATCATATGTGAGCAGAGTGAACAGAAGAGGGCTCAGCACACATCCCTGAGGAGAGCCAGTGCTGAGGGTGATGGTGGAGGAGGAGAAGTTGTGGATCTTCACGGACTGTGGTCTGTCTGTTAAGAAGTCTAAGACCCAGTTACAAATAGAGGGGCTTAGTCCAAGTGTGGATAGTTTGTCTATCAGAGTTTGGGGGATCATGGTGTTGAAGGCAGATGTGAAGTCCACAAAGAGCAGACGCACGTATGAGTCCTTCTGATCCAGGTGGGTGAGAGCAGTGTGGACCACAGAGGAGATGGCGTCCTCTGTTGATCGGTTCTCACGGTATGCATATTGATGAGGGTCCTCGTTGATGTTGACGGCTGTCTTGATGTGGGACATGACCAGTTTCTCAAAACATTTAGCGACTATCGGGGTGAGGGCCACCGGTCTATAGTCATTCAGACCAGTCACTGTGGAGCTTTTTGGGACTGGGATGATGGTGGCAGTCTTCAGGCAGGTGGGAACTGACTCCAGTGCAAGTGAGGTGGTGAAGATGTCAGCCAGCACCTCACAGAGCTGGTCCGCACATTCCTTCAGAACTTTCCCTGGGATGTTGTCTGGACCCGTAGCTTTATGAGGGTTGATCCTTCTGAGACTACCTCTCACTTCTGCTGCGGTCACTTTGAGGTGCTCCTCGTCTGGTGATGAGGTGAGTCTGGTGCTAGTTGGTCTGTTTGGATCATCAAAACGTGCATAAAACTTATTGAGGGCATCAGGCAGGGATGGGTCCCTGGGGCATTGTTTGCTTTTGCCCTTGTAGTCTGTTAAGCATTTGATGCCCTGCCACATGCTCCGTGGATCATGTGAGGTGAACTGTCCCTCGATCCTCTGTGCATACGCGGCTTTGGCCTTCTTTATGCCATCATCCAGTTCTCTCCTGCACTTTCTCAACTCCTCAGTGTCTTTAGACTTGAATGCAGTGTCCCTGGCTGCCAGCAGGGTGCGGACATCCTTATTTAGCCAGGGTTTTTGATTGGGGTAAAATTTAACACACTTTCTTATGGATACATTTTCAGCACATGTACTGATGTAACCCAGGACTGAGGAAGCATAAAGTTCCAGGTCAACTGAACTTCCATTCGTAGCTGCCTCTTTGAAGACAGACCAGTTTGTGTTTTCAAAGCAGTCTCTTAGCATGGGGGAACTATCTTGGCGCCACGATGTGATCACTCTTTGTTCCGGCATCGAACGTCTGAGTGGGGGGAGCTGTCTAGGGACCAATAACAGGGAGCGATGGTCGGAAGCCCCGAGCGGTGGGCGTGGCTTCGCCGTGTACGCCCCCTTCACATTCGTGTAGACCTGGTCTAATGTCTTATTTCCTCGTGTTGCTGTGAAAACGTGCTGATTGAAGGTTGGAAGGATGACACGTAAATCCACGTGATTGAAGTCCCCGGAAACAATGAAAAACCCCTCAGGATATTTACACTGCAGCGAGGTGAGTAAGTCATGAATTTCTCCCTGGGCGTCGTTGGCATTAGCATCGGGTGCTATGTAAACATTGCTTATTATTATCGCTGAATAGTCGCGGGGAAGATAATGTGGCCTACATCTTATTGTTAAAAGCTCCACAGCAGCTGAGCAGATCCTGCTGATAACGGCACAGTTCGTGCACCAGTCTTTGTTAACGTAAATGCAGACGCCTCCGCCTCGCGTTTTCCCCGTAGTCTCGATGCACCGGTCCGTTCTGAAAAATAGTTTATTATCCAACTCATAAACAGAGTCAGGAGTGTCCTCATTAATCCATGTTTCCGTGAGACAAAGCACCGAACATCTCCTCATCTCCTCCGACGTTGTTACTCTCAGACGAAGCAGATCCATCTTGTTGTCGAGCGAACGCACGTTGGACAGAAAGAGAGCCGGCATCG
>JBBPBX010049752.1:0-20127 GCA_038048925.1 Garcialebias charrua
AGTAACCTCGCATTTTGCCGTTTCCATTAAGCTTTTCTGCTGCGCTACTTCAAAATGCGCACCTAGAAACCTTGATGGAAACACGGCTACTGTAGAGCTTTTTTGGACTGGGATGATGGTGGTGTGGTCTTCAGGCAGACGGGATCTGTCTACAGGGCATGAGGTGTTAAAGATATTGGCCAGCACCTTGCAGAGCTGATCGGAACTTTCAACACTTTCCCAACACTTTTTTTTTGGATTATGGTATTTTGACCAAGGGTTAGGATTTCCAACTAAACGCAGAGATAGGACCACCAAACTCACAGATCTTGTTCTCCATAACTCCCTGACCGCAATTTATGAGATTCCTGTCCGTCCTACGTTCTCCCTATGAATTATGGGTATTTGTATTTGGACAAATTAGGGTTAGGATTTCCACCTAAACGCAGTGATAGGACCACCAAACTCACAGATCTTGTTCTCCATAACTCCCTGACCGCAATTTATGAGATTCCTGTCCGTCCTACGTTCTCCCTATGAATTATGGGTATTTGTATTTTAACAAATTGGGGTTAGGATTTCCAACTAAACGCAGTGATAGGACCACCAAACTCACAGATCTTGTTCTCCATAACCCCCTGACACACACACACACACACACACACACACACACACACACACACACACACACACACACACAATATGCAAGTGTACAGTTAAATATACATATCCAGACAATATCCTACTCTAGGATTTTTCATGTATGGGTATCTGGAAAATATCCAATACTAGGATTTATTATGGATGGGTATCCAGAAGATATCCAATACTAGGATCTATCACAGATGGGTATGCGTGGGATATCCTGTACTAAGATCTGTTAAAGATGAGATCTCCCCGTATAGCACCAGAAACATATTGGATATGTGGCAGATACGTAAACTTGCATACTGTTGTATCTCCCCAGATATTAGGCCTTTTTGTATGGGTTTAACGGGCCCCGAATGGGTTTTCAGTGGGAACCAGATGGTAATGCCTTAGTCCTAAAGGAACAATTGGGACTTTCTCAACTAAGCAGAAGTGAACAAAATAAGATGAAAAATGTCTTTTGGTCAAGGTTCTTTAAAGGCTAATGTGAATTATTGTCAGTATTACTTTTTACCTCTGCTGAGTAAACATTTATTATGTGAATAGAATAGAACTTATTTAACAAAAAACTCAAACATAAAACATGCCCAAAACAAACTACTGTACAATAAATGCTCTTTTAAACAAAGAAATTTTAATGTTTTGCATAGTGTTGTTCAACATCTACAAAATTATTCAAGACAGCATTTCTGAAAATAATTTAAATTAGTTTTTACTTAAAAAAAAGACAAACACACACACCGGTTTGTTAGTTTTATATAGTCCCTCGTTTATCACAGGTGTTTGGGACCATGAGGTGCGCTGGACCATGCATATTGCTGGTGGGAACACGCCCACTAGCGATAAGTGAAAAACAGCAAAGTAGGATAGTTCAAGTTCAGTCAACTTTTGTCATGACACGTACCAGGTTGCAATCACACTCATCACCTGTTACTCCCAAACTCCCTTCTTAAATAAACAATTTAAATTTTAATACTACTATATATACAATATTTTACATAAACAACACATGCTGTATGGATTGTTTATTTAAAATATTGTATACAGTATGTAAATTTAAATTGTTTAGGAGGGAGTTTGGGAGTAACAGTATATATATATATATATATATATATATATATATATATATATATATATATATATAAATATATATATATATATATATATATATATATATATATATATATATATACGGAAAATATCCTATACTAGGATTTTTCATGTATGGGTATCCAGACAATATCCAATACTAGGATCTGTCAGATGTGTATCTGGAAAATATCCAATACTTGGATTTAATATGTATGGATATCCAGAAAATATCCAATATTAGGATCTATCACAGATGTGTATACGGAAATTATCCAAATGCTAGGATTTTTTATGTATAGGTATCCAAAAAATATCCTATATGAGGATCTGTCAGATGTGTATCCGGAAAATGTCAAATACTACGATTTACTATGTATGGGTATCCAGAAAATATCGAACATTAGGATCTATCACAGATGTGTATCCGGAAAGTATCCAAATGCTAGGATTTTTTATGTATGGGTATCCAGACAATATCCAATACTAGGATCTGTCAGATGTGTATCCGGAAATATCCAAATGCTAGGATTTATTATGTATGGGTATCCAGAAAATATCTAATATGAGGATCTGTCAGATGTGTATCTGGAAAATGTCAAATACTAGGATTTACTATGTATAGGTATCCAGAAAATATCCAATATTAGGATCTATCACAGATGTGTATCCGGAAAGTATCCAAATGCTAGGATTTTTTAAGTATGGGTATCTAGACAATATCCAATACTAGGATCTGTCAGATGTATATCCGGAAAATATCCATATGCTAGGATTTATTATGTATGGGTATCCAGAAAATATCCTATATGAGGATCTGTCAGATGGGTATCCAGAAAATATCCAACATTAGGATCTATCACAGATGTGTATCCGGAAAATATCCAATGCTAGGATTTATTATGTATGGGTATCCAGAAAATATCCTATATGAGGATCTGTCAGATGGGTATCCAGAAAATATCCAACATTAGGATCTATCACAGATGTGTATCCGGAAAATATCCAATGCTAGGATTTATTATGTATGGGTATCCAGAAAATATCCTATATGAGGATCTGTCAGATGGGTATCCAAAAAATATCCAACATTAGGATCTATCACAGATGTGTATCCGGAAAATATCCAATGCTAGGATTTATTATGTATGGATATCCAGAAAATATGCAATATGAGGATCTGCCAGATGTGTATCCGGAAAATATACAATAATAGGATTTATTATGTATGGGTATCCAGAAAATATCAAATACTAGGATCTATCACAGATGTGTATCCCGAAAATATCCAATACTAGGATTTATTATGTATGAGTATCCACAAAATATCCAATACTAGGATCTATCACAGATTTGTATCTGGAAAATATCCAATGCTAGGATTTATTATGTTTGGGTATCCAAAAATATACAATACTAGGATCTATCACAGATACGTATATGGAAAATATCCAATAGTAGGATCTTTCACATATAGGTATCCAAAAAATATCCAATAGTAGGATCTTTCTCATATAGGTATCCAGAAAATATCCAATACTAGGATATCTCAAGTATGGGTATACATAAAATATTCTATACTAGGATCTATAGCAGATGTGTATCCAGAAAATATCCTATACTTGGATTGATCATGTATGAGTATCCAGAAAATATCCAGTGCTAGGATCTATCACGGATGGGTATACATGGGATATCCTGTACTAGGATCTGTTAAAGATGAGATCTTCCCGTATATCACCGGAAACATACTGGATATGTGGCAGATACATAGACTTGCATACTGTTGTATCTCCCCGGATATTAGGCCTTTTAGTGCAGTGTGAGTGTTCATCTTTTAACAAAACATCTCATGAAAAGCTGAATGGATTTTAATTAAACTTTAGAAAAACAATCATCTACAAGTGATTAACATTTGGAAGCAACCCAATTCAAGATGGCTGACACAGCCAACTGTACTTTAAAAACACACAATGGCCTAAACTCATTCAGCCTTACATGTCTTGGTGTAAAATTTGATGTGGTAGTACTTTGTATATGAATCATTTCCAACACAGAGTTACTCAAGGTTTACCCAAAATGGTTCACTCTCATCAGATGATCTGTGGACAGCTTGGGCTTAAAGGCAGCATGCCTTCCTTCAGGGAATGCTAGGCCATTCGTGCAAATGTTTCAACACTCTGCAGTCTGGATTGTGGCGGGCAGAACAGGCCCAGTTCTCTGCATATTTCAGTGGTTTCCTGAAACGCACAGCAGCAATTACCGCAGGATTAATTGGCATCTTTATCTCATTAGGGCCGATCTGATCAGTGTATGATGAGGTTTTGGCGCATTCCCATTTGTTTAAGCAGATTGTGGTAATTGCTGTCATTATTACAGGCTCTTTAGAGTTTATCTGTAAGCCGCCTGCACTTGCACTCCTGCTTGGACGCTATAAAGCCTAGCCATGTGTCACATCTCAGTTTAGTTAACCTCTGGAATGAACCCAACCATGCTGTTGTGTGCTTAGCAGCTGAGCAGTGATTAGCTCACACACATCAACCAATTAACACGTGGGCCCTCTCCTCTCTAACAGCTTCTGCGTTAGCTCCTAATTACTGTCATACCTCTTCAAATAAAAACTTTTCAAGACACATGTGGGAAGGGAGCACTTTGTACAGCGTAGAATCGATCAAACTCATGGTGTCGTTGTGTGTTATTAAAGCCCAGGGCCAAGCTTTGTCCATTTTGCAGCAATTTTTCATCATTGTGGCACACATATTGCATAACAAAATGATGTTACCACATTTAAGACATTTCAAACACTCATTACAATTTCACACATTGATAATGAATGGTCTTTGTTAAATTCTATTTTGTAGTTGGGCTGTGTGGAGTCTGAAGTGGGTATCTCACTGAGATGTGACTGATGGAGTCTTGTTGTCGCCTAAACTTTCAGGTCTTTTAAAAATAAGGCCCAGGAATGCAGACTAAACCCAACAAGTACAGTAATGAACTTAAAAGGACACACAACAACAAAACCCATGGAAACATATAGGAGAACCAGACAGAACATGGAAAAAAATGTCAAACTGCAGGAAAAAATACAAGTAAAGCCTGAGGGAATAAAAGGCTGGGACTGAGGAGGTCAGAGACTGAAGCTGAATGGATAGAGAGAACAGGTGTGAGTGGGGGGAGCTGGACTTAGGAGCAGACATTATTATTTGTCATACATTATTTCAGTTACAGTTAATTCTGACTACTTGTGAGTGACCAAACAACCAGAGTGCCATGCAGCTGTGTTTTGAACGGCCAAGTTGTGAAAATCACTGCATATTTTTACACGTATGGCTTAGAAAATTGCATTTTTGGCCATGCACTGTACATTGTTTTGATGCCCACTCCACCCACATCCTAACCACCTTAGCTTGCTTTGGACGCACATTTGCAGTCGTCCTCCAATTTTTTTTGACTGATTCTACTGCAGTACTGTTTTCAAATTAAAACAAGCAGACTTGGGCCAGTTTTGAATAGAGTAGTCCCTCGCTTATTGAGGGGGTTATATTCCACACACCACCACGATAGGTGAAAAACCATGAAGTAGGAACGCTATACTTATTTTAGTACAAAGTATTTATACATATTTTAAGGCTTTATAAAAGCTTCCGACACTCTTGCAATGTTCTAAATTCTTAAACCAATGTCGGTTTTTTTTTCGGTTCTAGTGGCCCATTTTTGTTGAAGAGGATGGAGGGTGAAACAGGGCAAGAGAGGGGGAGACATTGTGGAAAGGTCGTCGGGACCGGGATGTGAACCCGCGACACCACAGCGAGGACTAGCCTCAAACATGGGCCGCGCTCTTAACCCCTGCGCCATAGCCGCAGGCCCGCAGCCCAAACCTATGTCATTTTAACAACATCCCTGTATGTACAGTACAGTACTGCAACATTTAGCTCAACAGCTCTGCAGACCAGCAGCTCGGTTCTGGTTTGGCAAACCTACCCTGCAGAGATGAAGCTCATCAGGCCAGGTCCAGGTTGGCCACATTGGCTCCTGATTGCTGGTTACCGTTGATATGCACATGGATAATTGAACTTCAGGATGCTTCACGATTATTTGCGTCTTTCCTAGTTCTTGAACTTAATAGATAGATTGCTACTTCTGCCTTTGCTTTGCAAATTTTTTACCTCCATTTCAGCAGAAATCAGTGTCCGGAAGCTCTGTTAGCCTCTGGGTAGTGTAGTTCTTTTAACTGACAATACAGTGTAGACTTATTAAAAGAAAACTACAAAATGGTAGTGCCTGTCTAAAGTGTTTTTTCGTTAACGTTTTATCCTGTACCTTCCCATTCACACTAGTAATATTAATGTTGACAATTGTTGAAAAACCGTGAAAGAGCAAATCCGCTAAAGTCAAACGGTGAAGTAGTGAGGGACTACTGTAACTATTAGGGGTGTAACGGTACGCTAAAATCACATTTCGGTTCGGTTCAACTACAAGGAGGGCTCGGTTTGGTTTATTTTCGATTTATTTTCGGTACAAAAAAAAAGACAAAATAAAGACTTACAAAATGTTTATTTTGAAAATATGCCAAAAATATATTTGTATTGTATTGTAGTAATAAATAAAAGTGACCCATTTGGATGATATTTTAAATAAACAGCACTCTACAATAAATAAACTATATTAACAATAATAAAAATCTTAATAAATACAATAACAGTCAGAACAATAAGCAGCAACAGACTGTTTACAATCTAACTAATCAAGTTTTTGTCCAGTAGCAGCAGTGTGGCTGTATTTGTCCTCATTACTGTACTCACAACTTCTTCTTGGTGGGACAGGTCCTGGAAAAGTTCAGAGTTCAGTTCAGTCATCACACACTTCTTAGCTGCAGGTGATCTCTGGTGGATGTCTGTCCCTGAAGTGGGAGAGCAGCTACCTCTGTCACAGACTGGAAATAAAACACAGAGATAAAAAAAAGTTAATAAGATTATGATTTTAAATAAAAAAGATTATTTAGATAATAATAATAAAAGAACAATACCTCTTCTTGAACGGTTGAAGCTCTCACTCATCATCATCATCATCAGAGCTCTGCTCCAGGGCTTGGTGACAATATCAGTTTTAGTTTTTTCATAAAGTTCTGAACTTTTTGAGTGATGGATGTTCGTAGCGAGGATCAATAACTTTAAAGCCTGTGCATATAACAACATTCAGAGTAGATTCAGATCTTTAAAAACTCATACAGTTTGTGTTATTGCTCTGGACCGCTCTGATTACCTGATAAAAGTTGTTTAAATGCAGCTACTTTTAGCGGTGTTTCTGCAACAGCTGCTGTTTCTTCGTTCACATTCCGATGACGTAGTTTCCAGCACGTTCACGTTAGACGTGTTGCTGCTGCAGAGAGCTGCGTCACGCAACTGCTGCAGTCTTCATGAAACAACGTTCACAAACACAGCTTTCAATGTGCGCTCGTCTTAACAAGAAAGCCATAACGTTTCCAAACAGGAGACTGGAGCGAGCAGCTAATGGCTAATAATGCTGTGCGTGCTGCGCGATAATAGCTCCGTGCTGAAACGCACCCAGGAAATTTTGTTCCGCGGCGCATATATTAACGTTCAATGAGTGAAAAAATAACCGAAACGGTACGGAGGTGGACCGAACCGAACGTGTTGTACCGAAACGGTTCGGTACACCCACTACAACCATTACATGCCTAGTGACTATAATTTTTCGTCAGCACGATTTTTAGACCTGACCATTGATCTTAGATATTTTCTGTCCGACGAGAGCTCCTATGCAGAAACTTTTTTTAATGCAGCTTGCACTCTTGAGGTGGGACCTTTGTGAATATTTTAAGAGAAATATTCAAAACTCAAGCAACAAGTTAGCGAGCCTGTGCAAAACTTGTGAGGTTGAGTACGACTGTGAATGTCAGGAGAGATCCTGTTTTTGTAGGTCAATGTATTGTTGTGCACTGTCCCTGAGAAAACAAAATAAATCAAATTCTGGAGATTCCTTCATGAAAAATATTAGAATTACAGTCCTTAACAAACTACATGGCATTAAACAGTGGTTAAGTGACAGTACTTGCAAGTAAAAAAATTAGTTCCGCTATTTCTAAAGCACTAATTAATTAATTTAGGTCCGCAATTTCAAAAGCACTAATGTCTTATGAAAATTAGGGGAAGCTAAATTCTAAACCGCTAAATAAATTCAACAATTGGTAGCTAGCAAGTTATGCAATATTTGCACTATACTGCCAACTAGCGGTCCATATCCTAGATGTTATTACTGTTTTTCTCTTACATTTTGTTGTTGGATGTAACTGGGACCCCGTGTACATAATCTCATCTCATCACATGTACTACATGCGGTGCAAATAACAATAAAGACTCTCTGACTCTGATAATAATATCGTTTGTAATAATAATCATTTTCTTTGAGTACAACCAATAGACAAAATACACAGAACAAAACAGACCCTGATTACACCCAAGAGTTCTTTTTTTTTCTATTTTAAATCAGTTCTTGAATCCCGGATGATTAAAGGTCCATCAATCAATAATCTGGTAGTTTGTAGTTCATGATCCAGGGTAATATGTCCAGAAAAAAACAAATAGTTTGGTGCAATTTAAGTCCTACCGCACAGCTGCGGTGATCCGGTAGCTTGCCATCCTGGGTGGGAACAGGGGGTGAAAAAAACCCTGACCTAAACAAGGTCATAAACAAAACAAAAATTAGCATTACTATATACACAGGACTAAACTGTTATCAAAAATAGTTAAACATTCACATAGTTAAACATTCACAAAAACAAATAAAATAATTCCAGCAGGTATTTTTCAAGAATCATTCAAATGTCCTGTTAAGCACCTTGGTCAATGCAAGGCATTGCAGGAAGGTGCTATACAAATAAAGTTTATTATTATTATTATTATAACTTCAATTCAAAGACCACATCAACAGTACATATCAAATTAAAGTTACAGATCAAGTTTTAAAGTGCACTTCCAAGTTGTATCCAAGTTTAATTCATATAAGAGTCAATTAAGCTTAATTTACTTCAATATTGTTTCAAAAAACAAATAGTAATTTCTTTTTTCTTGCGCAACCCAAAATAAATTAAACCAATTCCAAATTTCTATAGGCAGTCAACAGATTTAATGAAAAGTAACTAAAATGATCCTAAAAGGATGAAATTACAAAAATCAAAGGATTTATTTAATACTTTACGTATATATATTCTATTCGGCCACGAAATTAACAAAAAGAGAATGATCTTTTAATCACTAAGACCACTTTTAAATCTCAAATACACGGGCGTGTTGCCACCGCATTTCTATTTCATAAAAGGAACCCAAATACATAAAACGAACGACTCACCGTCGAGTGGTTGACACAAAACACAGAATACAATCCTACGGCCGCGTTAATTTAGCTTGATACAGCGGGGTTCTCCCATGATTTATGAACACACCGAGCGCAACCAGCTAGCCACAGAATTAGCACCCGAGTTCACCTCTGACCCGGAAGATGTCAAGATGGAATAGTCCATTTTTAGTAGGGGGATACAGAAATCGACCGGTTTTTGTATTGCGTTTTTAATGATCGTTTCCATCGTAACTATAATTATTTTTATGTTAAATGTACATTAACAAGCATGAGCAATGTTAGGGATGTAGGTGACTGGCCGGGACGCGGCGGGGCCGGGGCCCCTGCTGATTGGGAGCCCCAGGCAACGGCATCATTTGCCTACATGGTAGATCCGCGTCTGTTCTCCCCTCTGCTCCCTCACCAAGGGGGAAAAAGCAGCTACGAGAGCCAGCGTAAGAGCCCGTAAATATTTTTTTGTTTGTTTTTACTGATAGATAATTAGTTATTAGCAGTACGTACGGCATTTTAAATAAAAATAACACAAATCCGCTTATTAATGATAAAAGTTAGACAATCCGCTGTAACGCTGATAAATAGTTTAGGTCCGCTGTAAGTGGAGCCAGGGAGCGCCAATGCGCTCCCTGGCGGTCAGGTGCCCTCCACTGCATCCATCCATTTTCTTCTGCTTATCCGGGGTCAGGTCACAGGGGTAGCAGCCTAAAGGCTGGGGCAAAGCTCCGCGCTCGAGCGAGCGCTGCGCTCCGCTGTGTGAGCGCCGTGCGTGCGCCGCTGCACAAGCCTTTTGCTGCACAAGCCTTTTGAACGCTCGCGCGAACGCGCAAAGCTCTTTTTTTTACGACCGCGCACGCTTGCGCAGTGTCTCACAATAAACTGCCCTGGTGGCGGACTGTTTTGTATGACACACAAATGAATTAAATTCCTCTTCTTCATCGCTGATCGGGCCTTTTCTTTTGTTTTTTTGCCAAAAGTCAAGTGATCGCTTGAAGCGGTCACCATTCACTTCCTCCTCCGATGAGGAGGAATGAATGAACTTGTCACGAGTGAACTAAACTCATGTCCAACGTGGATGCGCAGGTTCTAAACATTTCCTGGTGTGCTTGTCTGCTGTGTGGGTTGAAGGACCAGCGCTCCCTGTTTTAATTTTAATTTTTAGGACTTTTTTATTAACATATAAACACAGAACAAAGCTGCACAGCCCTCTGCCTTTTCTTCTCAGACCCGACATTCTTCTCAGACCCGACCTGTCAATCAAATCAGTAGGCTGTCAGCAAATGACCAATCAGCGACCTCAATTTGTCCCGTAGCTAAACGCTCCGCCCTGCTTCTGCTCAAATGACATCAAGTATTTGGAGCGAAAACGTTGGAGCCACACGCTGCTTCACGCTGAGCTCTGCTGTGAACCCCCCACGCCCAGCACACGCGCGTGGCGCTGCGCTCGTTCCAGCGCAGAGTTTTGCCTCGCCCTTCAGTAGGGAGGCCCAGACTTCCCTCTCCCCAGCCACTTGGGCCAGCTCCTCTGGGGGAATCCCAAGGCGTTCCCAGGCCAGCTGAGAAATATAGTCCCTTCAGTGTGTCCTGGGTCTTCCTCTGGGTCTCCTCCCGATGGGAAATGCCCGGAACACCTCACCAGGGAGGCGTCCAGGAGGCATCCTAACCAGATGCCTGAGCCACCTCAACTGACTCTTCTTGACATGGAGAAGCATCAGTTCTACTCTGAGTATCTCCCAGATGACCAATCTTCTTGTGCTATCTCCAAGGGAGAGGCCCAGACACCCTGCAGAGAAACATTTTGGCTGCCTGTATTTGTGATCTCGTTCTTTCGGTCACAACCCAAAACTCATGACCATAGATGAGGGTAGGAACATACCGTAGATTGACCAGTAAATCCAAAGCTTTGCCTTTTGACTCAGCTCTCTCTTCACTACAACAGACCAGTATAACACTCACTTCACTGCAGATGCTGCACCTATCCAACTATCGATCTCTCGCTCCATTTTTCCCTAATTTGTGAACAAGACCCCAATATACTTTAACTCCTCCACTTGGGGCAGGAACCCCTTCCTGCAAGACCCCTCCCCAATCCGAAGAAGGCACTCTACCCTTTTACTGCTCAAGACCATGGCCTCAGATTTGGAAGAACTGATTGTCATCCTGGTCGCTTCACACGCAGCTGTGAACCGCTCCAGCGAATGCTGTAGATCACGACCTGATGAAGCCAATAGGAGCACATCATTTGCAAAAAGCAGAGAAGTGATTCTAAGGCCACCAAAACAAATCCCCTCAACAACTTGGTTGCACCAAGAAATTCTGTCCACAAAAGTTATGAACAGAATCGGTAACAAAGGGTAACCTTGGCAGAGTTCAACTCTCACAGGGAACGAGCCCGAATTACTGCAGGCAATGCGAACCAATCTCTAACACTGGGCATATATGGACCTAACAGCTTGTATCAAAGAGGCTGGTAACCCATACTCCTGGAGTACCCCCACAGGGCTCCCCGAGGGACGCGGTCAAACACCTTCTCTAAGTCCACAAAGCACATGTAGACTGGTTGGGCAAACTCCCACGTACCCTCCAGGATTCTGCTGAGGGTGTAGAGCTGGTCCAGTGTTCCACGACTAGGACAAAAACCACACTGCTCCTCCTGAATCCGAGGTTCAACTATCTGACAAACCCTCCTTTTCAGAACCCCTGAATATACCTTACCAGGGAGGCTTAAGAGTGTGATCCCCTGCAGGTGAAACACACATGTGTTTCCCTTTTAGAATAGGGGGACCACCACCCTGAGGATTATTGCTCCTGATTATTTAATTTCTCCATTTAAACAGTTCACTGATGTCCTAGGTCCTTTTGTTCAGTCCAGCCTCAGAAACTTGGTGTCATGTCTTTAAAGCAACACATAAACCAAGTGACTAGAAACTGCCACTTCCACCTCAGGAGCTTCTCAAAATTGAGCAGTTTCTTGTCAAAAACGGAACTTGAGGTGATAATTCATGTTTTCATTTAATTTATTTAGTTGCATGTGTAGGGTTACAGGTGACGGTCAGATTTACTGAACCGTACAGTACACCAGATGTAAGATAAGCAGGTTTTTTTAGTAGTAGTAGTAGTATAATTTTTTATTAATTTCATATTAAAAACAATGACAATTTTTTAAAAAGAAAAATTAAACAAAACATAAAATGAAAGGAAGCAGAAGAAGAAAACATTTCTTATCATATCTGCTCCTTATCAAACAATCAATTCAAACTATCAATTCAAACATAAATATACTTATTTGTAATACAAAATAATACAGTCAATACAATAATACAATAATCATTTTCTTCAATATTAGTATGGACTTCACATTTTTTACATTGTCCTCTAGTCCATTCCAAAGATCAATTCCTCTTATTGTAGTAGACCTACCCTTTAAACTGGTTCAGTTTTATCCTGATACAACCTTATCATCAGTTATTCATGGGTTCTCTTCTTTTTCGGATTAAACAATAATTTGTATGACCAAATGAGTGATGTAATGTGACAATGAAACGTTAATTATAGTTGACCTACCAGGAGATGGAGTAACAAATCATTAAATTTAACATCATAACATGTACACTTTGATTGAATAATAATAATAATAACTTTTATTTATAACGCACTTTACATCAAACAGATCTCAAAGTGCTACAATGAAAAATAAAATCAAGATAAAAATCAATCATAAATGCAACAAAGAAAAGGAACAACCAAGAGGATGGAGCCTCACAGATGATTGCATCAAAAACTTAAAATTCACAAAATGCAGATAAAATACTCAAAAAACTGGGTGCAATAAAAAACAAAAGCACAATTAATTATTTAAAAAACTGGATAAAAAGAAAGGTTTTAAGACTTTTTTTAAAACATGTCACGGTCTGTGGGGCCCTCAGATATGAGGGCAGGGCGTTCCACAGCCGAGGGGCAGCGCAGGAGAAAGCCCGGTCTCCCATTGTGCGAGACCGAGACCTGGGAGTGAGAAGAAGATGGGTGTTGGAAGAGCGGAGAGTGCGGGAAGGACAGTGAGGGGTGAGAAGTTCTTTTAAATAGGATGGTGCATTACCGTACAGGCACTGGAAGGTGAGCAGATAAATTTTGTACGTGATCCGGGCAGAAACAGGAAGCCAGTGTAGTGAACGCAGTACAGGAGTGATGTGTTCATACTTACGCACTCTCATCAGGACCCTGGCAGCGCTGTTTTGGACATACTGTAGTTTTTGTATGTTCTTGCCAGGAATCCCGAAGAGAAGTGCATTGCAGTAATCCAGTCTGGAGGAGACAAAGGCATGGACGAGCTTTTCTGCATCAGTGAGGGACAGTGTAGACCGAAGCTTTGCAATATTTCGAAGATGAAAAAAAGAAGTTTTACAGATATGCTTTATATGGCTTTCAAAGGTGAGTTGTGGATCAAAAATAACACCAAGATTGGTGACTGTATTGGAAAGAGAGATGTTCTGGCCAGAAAAAGTGATACTGAGGATTTTTTGTTGTTGAATTTGATGTGATGTACCAATTTGAATTGCTTCTGTTTTTGAACTGTTAAGGTGAAGGAAATTTTGCCGCATCCATGCCTTTATCTCCTCCAGACACGCTGTGAGTGTGGAAAGAGAAGAAAGTGGAGAAAATGGAGAAGCTGAAGAAGATGATGTAGATGGGGTCTCAGACACATTGCTACCCAGTTTAAGATACAGCTGAGTATCATCAGCATAGCAATGGAATGAGACCCCATAGCTGCTGATAATACACCCAAGTGGTACCATGTATAGGTTGAAAAGGAGGGGTCCCAGAACTGATCCCTGGGGCACACCACAAGAAACAGGATGGCTCAATGACTTGGCACGCCCGATGGAGACAGACTCTGTTCTGTCTGTCAGGTATGATCGGAACCACTCCAGGGCAGTGCCAGTAAGTCCTGCAAACTGCTGTAAGCGTTGGAGCAGAATGTAATGATCAACCGTATCAAAGGCTGCCGAAAGATCAAGGAGAATAAGGAGAGAGGAGGAACCACGGTCTGCAGTGACCAACAGGTCATTTGTGACCCGGACAAGAGCTGTTTCAGTGCTATGTGCTGTTCGAAAACCTGATTGAAATTTATCCAGTATATTATTGTCATGTAGATGTTCTTGTAGATAAACCGAGACTAATTTCTCCAAAACTTTAGCGAGGAAGGGAAGGTTGGAAATGGGTCTGTAATTTGCCAGGTCATGGGGATCGAGGGTAGGTTTTTTAAGAAGAGGTTTAATTATAGAGGACTTCAAGACAGGGGAAATATGACCAGATTGGAGAGACTGATTAACTATAGTGGTGATAAGTGAACTGAGAGAGGCAATGTTAGCCTTGACCAGGACTGTTGGGAAGGGGTCAAGAGCACATGTGCAGGGTTTCATTGCCCTGACAGTGGCTTCAACTTCCTTCACACAGACCTCTGGGAAAAAGCTGAGGGGAGGAGGGTTCTCAAGCTGTACATTTGCAGCCGGAGAAAGGGCAGGGGGTGAAGAGGTGATGGCTGATCTGATTTTTTGGATCTTGTTTTGGAAAAAGGAGATAAATTTATTACAAAGATCATTAGTGGAGTCAGTGAGTGAGGTTGTACGTGGCTGAAGGAGGTGAGTGATGGTTGAAAAAAGTATTTTGGAGTTACCAGGGTTATCAGAAATTATAGATGAGTAAAATAAAGTTCGAGAGTTTTTGAGGGACCTAGCATACATCTTACGATGCTCTGTATAAGCTAGCTTGTGAGCTAGCAGACCAGAAGCCAAGAAGCGTCTCTCAAGCACTCGACCAGCTGTCTTCATTTTCCTCAGCTCTGGGGTAAACCAGGGAGCTGAGCGTGAAAAGGCAACTGTCCTCTCTCTGACAGGAGCATGTTGGTCTAAGATGCTGGAGAGGCTGATGTTGTAGAAGTCCACTGCATTGAGGGAAGCTGGAATGGAGACAGGAACGAGGACCTTAAGATCAGCTGCTAGAAGTTCAGGATTGATGTTTTTCAGATTTCTAAAAGAAATTTGTCGCTTTGGTTTGATGGTACTGTTCAGGAAAGGAAGCTCCATGTAGATGACTTTGTGATCGGATACACCCATGTCATATGCTGAGAGATGAGGCACAGTTAGAGAGTTTGTAATGACTAAGTCCAGGGTGTGGCCACGAGAATGTGTTGGAAGCTTGACATGTTGTTCCAAGTCCATACAGTCCAAAAGTTGAAGGAATTCAGCAGCTAGATGATTAGTAGGTGTATCAACATGAATGTTGAGATCCCCGAGTATGAGTAAGTTAGTGGTTGTGGAACAGAACATTGACAGAGTCTCTGACATTTCAGCAAAAAAGGAAGGATGAGATTTAGGGGGCCTATAAATGAGGAGCACTTTCATTGAGTTTGGTGTTTTGGAGGAGAAAGCCAAACACTCAAAGGAGGACAACTCAGACAGAGTCACAGGTAAAAGGTCCAGATGGTCTTTAAAAATGACGGCTAGACCACCGCCACGGCCTAAACTCCGTGCTCTCTGGAGATATTTATATCCAGCAGGACATGCCTCATTGAGAGCAGAAAAACTGTTCGGCTGATGCCAAGTCTCTGTAAGGCACATAATATCCAAATCCTTATCCAGAATGTGCTCCTGGATGAGGCTTGCTTTATTAGTCAATGACTGCACATTGAAAAGTTCTATTTTAAGGTAAGGTGAAGTCATGTGTTTTTTAATAGGCTTGAGAAGGTTAAAATCCACTCCACGTTTTCCATCCTGCGCTCGAGAAGACGCAGGAACTGCTGTAGTCACGTCAGGACTACAAATCCCATGAGCCACAGTGCTCTGATGACGTAAGCGCCATGCGCCAGAACGCCCAGCTGACCAAATGACCGGTATGGTGGACCCAGTCCGATTAAAAATATGCTTTCTCCGGGAGCTTCTGTGGACATACGGAGGACGTCGAAAAAGACGATCAGATTTTCCTATAATGTGACATCAAACAGCTGAAATCACGAGTCCATAACTTCTACTACTCTACGTGTATTTTAGGAACAACAGATAAAGTTATTAGATGGTAATTAACTTATATCTGCAGGCACGTTAAAACGTGCCTGCAGATATAAGTTAATGTTACTGGCAGAATAAGGAGTAAGGAAAGGAGGAAAAAGAGGAGGGGTATTATCTTGAAATGAGTTTAACCAGAAACATGGCCCACTCTTCGGAGACATCAGCTGAACACCGGCCCACTAACAGAACATCGGCTTTTTACCGAAGACGATCGGCCCTGGCTCCGGTAAGAAATGGAAGCAGCCTTTAGATGTAAAAAGGTTCTTTGTCCAAGTCACGTCCGAGCTGGTCTTCAATGTGTTCTTGAGTTCCAGCGTCCGCGTCAAGTCGGACCGAGGTAGCGGTAGTTCCGGTTTTGGTTTCAAAATAAAATATTCCTCAAAAGGAAAATTAATTCGAAGTTTGGAGCTTTAAGCTTGGGTCGGACTTATAGCGAGCGTGCTATAGATCCTGGCTGAGAGACGAGGTCTTTGGCGTCTTACAAACCTCCAACAGCAAAAGAGAAGGTCATTACATCTCAACTTCCTCGCAGAACTGAAAATTCAAGGAAGTTACATCTTTTATAGAGGGCTTGACATCAGAGCATTCACTACTTCCATTGGTTAGCAACCAGGAATTAGGAGGAGTTCAGTGGAAGGTCAAGAGAGGTTATTATAAGTCAAAGGAGTGACAGTTGTTTAGAAAGAGGGAGAGAAGATTGTTTTAGAAGGGAACAGAATGCAGACGCCAGTTTTTTGATTAAACTCATTACTGTCTCACATTTCTAAACAAATGCTGAAAGATCAATTTGACATGTCCTTCAACTTAGACAGAGTATTTAATTATCAACATATTGAAGAATAACACCAGCATAATAACAATGATCATAAAATGACAGAAAGTTATTCTTTGATATATTTGAATTAGAACAAAATAAAAGTCCTTTGGTGATTTAATTTGTGTCTTTGATTCAAATTAATGGAATAAACTGTGTCCACTGTCTTCTTCTTGAAGGTTTAAAGAAAATATGTCTCATAGAGAGGTTCAGTGAAACAAGGTGCACCACCGAGAGTTTTCAGAGACCAAGGTGTATCACTACACATGATTAAACCAGAAGTAGCTGGGCCATCCTCAGGTTGTCCAGAACTCAATTTCATACATCTCCTCCTACATGTCTTTGCATGAGTGCAGCTACAGCATGCGCTCTCAGGACGTGATTACCTGCAGTGTTCCGTCAGTGAGGACTGAACTTGGCAAAAGGACCTTCTCCTACTCCGCTCCTGCTTCATGGAATATCTTACAAAAAGATCTGAAGCTCTCGGCCTTGACTTCTCTAAATGGTTTTAAGAATCCGTTGGAATCCTGGCAAAAACCAATGCAGACAAGTTCCTGTTTTTGATTTTCTACATCTACCTTATAATCTGTCTGTTTTGCTACTTTGATATCTTTGTTTTAACTTGTTTAAAAAAATCTGTATTTCTCTCTTATGATTGTCTATTGTTGATTGCTCAAGGAAATTCTACTGTTGCTGTTGTCATCATTATTTAGTTTGTAGACAGGTCTCTCTTGTAAATGAGTCCTTGAGGCTCAATGAGATTAACCTGCCTAAATAAAGGTTAATAATAATAATAATAATACATTTTATTTGTAGGCGCCTTTCTTGGCACTCAAGGTCACCTTACATTGTCAATCATAAAAATAAAATAAAAATAAACCAGACACAATATTATAAACACAGTAAAAACAAGTAAAATGAATTAAAATAAAAATTAAAAATAAGACAATGCAGTTGTTATCATAGTGCATAGGCTACTTTAAACAGGTGAGTTTTGAGTTTGAATTTGAAATGTGGCAATGAGTCTGTGTTGCGAATGTCAGGTGGGAGTGAGTTCCAGAGCTGGGGAGCAGAGCATTCCGCTGCTCTGCTCCCCATAGTAACAAGACGGGCAATGGGAACAATGAGCTGGATGGAAGAAGAGGATCTGAGGGTACGAGCATGTGTAGCAATGTGAATAATGTCTGAAAGGTATGGAGGAGCAAGGTTGTGGACAGCTTTGAATGTAAGGAGGAGTATTTTGTAATTGATGCGATATGGGATGGGAAGCCAATGAAGCTGTTGTAAAACAGGTGTGATGTGATGGATTGAGGGGGTCCGTGTAATGATACGAGCAGCTGAATTTTGGACCAGTTGTAATTTACGGAGGGTTTTCTGAGGTAGGCCAAAAAGAAGAGAATTACAATAATCTAAACGAGAGGTGACCAGACTGTGGACCAGAACAGCAGTGGAGTGAGAAGTGAGGGAAGGACGGAGACTATTAATATTTCAAAGATTAAAGTAGGCTGACCGAGTGATATTATTGACATGAGAGGAGAAGGAGAGGGTGCTATCAAGGATGACACCCAAACTCTTAACCTGATGGGAGGGGAAAATGGAAGAGTTATCAACCGGAATGGAGAAGCTATGAAGTTTGTTTAGTATTGATTTAGTTCCAATTACAAGAAGTTCTGAAGTTTGAATGAAAAAACTCGGCTGCAGGATTGTGAACCCATATAAACAAACATGCTCACATCACACCTCTTTTAGCTTCCCTTCACTGGCTTCCAGTGCAATTTAGAATAAATGGGAAAATCCCTGTTTTAAATTAGAGCTTTGCATGAACAAGCTCCTTCTTACAGGTCTGATTTGAAACAGCTCCACATGCCATATCTCGGGTTACGGTCAAAGGTGAGAGGTTGTTGGTGATACCTAGCACCAGATCTTGTGAGGATCAGTTGTTCTGATCAGTTGCACCTTGACGTTATAATGCACCGCCCCAATCTTTATGCAGAACAAAACACCCTGACTCTGTCCTGAGTGATTCTCACTCAGTTTCCTCCTCATGGGGTCACGCTCTCATGCCATTGGCAATGGCATGTTTCTCCAAGCTAACGGCTAATGAGTCAAGGCGCATGAAAATAAATGCACATGCCCCCATGCCTATTATCATTACAGACTAAGGTACACATAAAGTAATGAGAGGAGAGGAGACAGAAGAAGAGTGAGTGAAGCTAGATTCATACTCGACGCGTCGCGCAGCGCGCGAGGGTGTGCGCTCCAAAAGGGACGCAATTTCACAGTCCCCGCCCCTGCGTGTTGGCCCCGCGCGTGGGATTAGCGCGTGTCTTGCACCTCTGAATTTTTGAAACTCCGCAAGCCCATGTGGCATTTTAACAATGGCGGTGGACTGGACATGCACCACTTTCTGAACTATAGCTGATGGAATATATTTTGATTCTCATATTTAATTATTCTACACCTGAATTACCTGCATCTGTGTTGGAAGAGAGCCAGCTGCCTGGATCCAGTTGTCGCTGTTAACGAGGCAGTCGGACATTTCACGTGTCACGCTGCATTATAACATACTAAATGTGCTATATATTAACAGTTTAACAATAATAATGTGGTGGGCGCTACAATTTGATTGACAGGTCCTCACCCGACAGCCTTCACCCTCTTCACGCCGGAGCCTGCAGCTGTTTGCGCCGCTGTGGTCGTGGAGACGGAGTCGCGACGCATGGAGGAATGTTTTGTGACACAAAATGTATTAAATTCTCCTTCGTTCCTGATCTGGAGTCGGACTTTTCTTTTGTTTTTTCGCCAAAAGTCACGTGATCGCTTTCTCCTCCGCTGACTCCATGCATTAAAACCGCAAATAAAGACAACAGTTCAGCACGCGAGCGGAAAGCTATTTGTTTTTGTTGTGTGATTTCAAACAGTTCTTCTTCTACGGTAGATTTCTTCTTCTACACCTTTCTTGCAACATATGCACAGGTTTTAGAGGGTACTGCCTCCTGCTGGTCCGTAAAAGAACAGCACTTTGCCATGCGCCGCCGTGCGACAACTATAAACACAGAGGCGACACTGTAAACGCATTTCGCCGCACGGCACAGTGCACGCGCAGCGCGCGCGCTCCAGCCTGCGGACCAAAGCGCGAGTCTAAAGGCCGGCGCAGAGCTC
>JBBPBX010049753.1:0-15255 GCA_038048925.1 Garcialebias charrua
CAAAAGACATCTGTTCCCACAGTGCCATTGGGGAACTTTAATAATGTACCAAAAAGATGTATGATAGTCTCTTTTTATGTTTGCACTACTTGTTTGTGTTGTGTTGCAATAAACTGGCAGAATAGAGGGTTATTTTTTATAAATGTGTTTTGCATATTTCATCCACAAACAAAAAAGATTTGTTTGTGATCTATTTTATGTTCCATCCATCCATCCATCCATCCATCCATCCATCCATCCATTCATCCATCCATCCATTATCTTTACCTGCTTTAAAAAATCCATGTTGTGCATCTACTGTCTTCGGAGGGTCCTCGCGTCGGTGACATCACTGCTGCAGAGGGTCCTCGCTCTTCAGACGTCTCCGCATCGATGGAGGGTCTCCACGTCGATGACGTCGCCGCGTCGATGACGTCGCTACGTCCGATGACGTCACTCCGTTCGACGTTTCTACGTTTGACGTTTTGGCGCTTGTTCGTTTCCTGGGTTTAGTCTGTGTTTGGTTCTGGTTTGGGTTTTTGCAAGTTTGGCTTTGTGTTTTGCTTTTTGTCCCTTGTCCTGTTCCCCTGTCCTTGTGTTTTCCTTCGTGCCCGCCCTGGTTGTTGGGGGCGTTCCTTGTGGACGCCTGGGGGCGTCTTTGAGGGGGAGGTACTGTAAGAATGTGGCTCCCTCTGGTGGTCTTGTCTTGCATGTTGTCTGTCTCAGGTGTGTTGTCTCAGGTGTGTATGATTTAGGTAATTAGTCTGTGTATATAAGTTTGCATTTGTGTGCATGTCTTTGTCGGGTCATCTCGTCTTCCTGCCTGGTGTGTCGTGTCAGCTCCTTGGTTTTTGTGAGTACTTCGTCATGTTGGACTTTTTGTATTACAGCCACAGTTGAGCTCTGAGTTTTTTGTTATTAAAGTATTTTTGACTTTTTACTCGTGTCTCTGAGTGTCCGTCTGCACTAATGGACTCACCTCCTCCCACACCACGCTGGATCCTAACAATAATGGGACAATTATCACAGATACCAAGAGGACCCAGACATTTACATCGGCCCAAATTATCAGCCCCGATATATCGGTCAGGCTCTAATCACAACAGTAGTGTCCAAAAGAGTGTCTTTAAAGCCATAGGTGGACAAATGATACTCAGGTAATTTGATAACTGTTTAATGACTGTTGCCTTTTATCTTTTTTGTTCCTCCAGATATTTGATGGACCAAATGTTCATTACTACCCGATTGGGACATTTTGTGGTCTGACCCTGCCTGGCCCCCTTAGAAGCTCAGGAAGCACTGTCACCCTGCAGTTCCAGACAGATACGGTGGTGGGAGGACGAGGCTTCCTTGTGGAATGGACTGCTGTGCAAGGCTCTGGACCACCCCCAACTATTACACCAGGTGAAACACAACAGCGCCTCCCTGTCAGACCTTAGACAGAATAGATGGATGGATTTCTATGTAGGCATTTACTGTAGGTAGGAAATTTATTGACCCCATGTGGGTAACTGTCTCAGTGGCAGCCAACAAATTTTTTTTTTAAATCCAAATGAAATACAAAATAATTGAAATACTTTTAAAAAATAACAAAATGATGTGTAAAAAGAAACTAGAGAACTGAAGCAGTAGAAACAAAGTCACCAGTAAGATCCATTGTGCTGAAAACTGATATGTCTATCGTGCAAAATGACATCAATGATAAATAAATGTTATATTTGTATTTATTTTATGCAGATATAAAGGCGGTAGAATGTCTACCTGTTACACAGAGATGAACCGTGAAATTTAGTTGCAAACATGTTGGAGTATTTACAGCATACACAGTAGTGGAATTATAGCTCCTACCAAAGTTCTACTCTTTAATAATGCAAACTAGTCTAATATATAAATTATATCTAAAAACTTTGACATCTTTTTTAACTTGTTAAAAAAATCTGGATGCCTCTCTTATGATTGTCTATTGTTGTCGCTGTTGTCATCATTCTTTGTTGAAACCAGGTCTCTTGTAAATGAGTCCTCGAGGCTCAATGGGATTAACCTGCCTAAATAAAGGTTGAATGAATATCAGTCACTTTAAAGATCCACTGACGTGATTTTTCTACTATTCATCAAATTGCTCAAAATATATATATTTTATCATTTAAATATGTTAGTTTTTGCAAACAAAATGATAAATCACTTTAATTTTGCTTTAAAAGTGATTTTGAACTTCAAGCCGTGTTTAATCATGGGAAATCCGTTTACACCTGAACGCACCATCTGTGACGTAATGTCCAGAGTGAGAGGCAGAGGGCTCCAGTCTCTTCAATAGCGGACATTTTAAAACTTGACTAATTTATCAATCTAGGTGAAGATTTGAGCTATTTGTCTTCATTTTGGGAAGCAGAAAATAGTTTGGGTGATGGAACAAGAAACAACAGGATCTAATTTAGGTCTGATGCTGTATCAGACTGACTTTCATGTGGAGCTGCGCACACCGTGACAAGCTCAGAGCTCTGCCTCAACTCTGGACATTACATCACAGATGGTGCGTTCGGGTGTAAACGGATTTCCCACGATTAAACACAGCTTGAAGTTCAAAATCACTTTTAAAGCAAAATTAAAGTGATTTATCATTTTGTTTGCAAAAACTAACATATTTAAATGATAAAATATATATATTTTGAGCAATTTGATGAATAGTAGAAAAATCACGTCAGTGGATCTTTAAGTTCCAACAATACTTAAAGTATGTCCCTACCCAAAAAATTTAAATTACCGTACTTGCTGCTGTACATGTTGCACTGCCATATAAGTCGCATCAGTCCAAATACGTCTAATAAAGTGAAAAAAACAACAACATAGGTCGCATCTATTATGTGCCACCACTGACGCGTCACGTTTGTTATGCGTCACCGCTGACCACCCGGAAATGTGTGCCGATGTTCTGCCAAAAATCGATTGGCTGCCAAATGGTGGCCGTGGAAGGACTTTAACAGGAATTTAACAATATTAACACTTAAAAACAATTATTTGTTTGCTCTCAGTTAAACTTTTCCTTAATAACTGCACAATATTGGTCAAATTAGCTGCATTTCAAAAATAGATTTGCGGGAGCGTGCAGAGAGAGGACTCGTGCATTTCGTCAAAATTTTACAAGATTAACACCTCAAACAATTATTTGTTTGCTTGACATTATAATAAAGGTGTGTCTCAGTTGAACTTTTACATAATAAATGCACTTCAGTGGTCATGTCAGATGCATTTCACCTGGGCAGTGCGGCAAAATGAAGCTGATTTGACATTTGCTCCAGGAGTTCCAGAGCGAGACGAAGCTGGCCACTATGGCAAGCCAAGTGTCTCATTAATAGACACTTTTACCTATTAGTGAGACACAAGGCTTGCCATTTTAGTTGAGGTCCATCTAGAGGCTGAAAATGTTAGCGTTCAGTATTTTCCATGTCAGAATGAATGAACTCATCAGATCTCAGCCAAAAATTGGGTTATTAAAATGGGGGGGAAAAACATATATTGAAACATATAATTGTGATTATTGTAGTTATTTGTCATGTGGTATTATTCATAGATAATTGTTGTCTGAATTGATATTTTGAGTAAATTTTTGTTTTAAAGAAGGGGCAGATACGATAAGATTATTTTCTTCTTCTGCCACCTTTCATTTTATGTATTGTTTACTTTTATATGTGGTTTTTTAAATGGTTTTTTGTGTTTTTTAAATATGAAATGAACAAATAAACTAAACTAAACTAATATATTAGTCACTTTGGTGTATAACTCGCAGGACTTGCAAATTAATGCAAAAAGTTGTGACTTATACAGCAAAGAATATGGTACTCGTGTTTTTTTTATGAATTTGGTTTAGATACATAACATCATATATGTTGTGGTTGGCTGCAGGTGCAGACATAACTTGGGAAGCTAAAAGTATAAGTAAACACTTTATTTAAATAAACAAAGACAAATGCTGACGTGAACTCAGAAGACAGAGTGAGAGCAGAGCATGACACCAAAAGGAATGCTCCACGCACAGAGGAACAATAAGAAAACACAGAATATATAGACACACTAACGAGGGGATAAACAGGAACACGTGGACAACAGGTGGCAGATGCAGGAGCTGATCACATGATGGAGAAACACTGAGGGCAGAACAGACGACACAAGAGACACAAAACACACACAGATCTTCTCAATATAGCCACCATTTGGTCAAGGTTCTTTACTGTAATTCGCATTGTATGTGGTACACATGGTGGAATGAAACTGTATTCACAGGGTCCCAGTTAGATCCAGCAAAGTATAAATTGTAAAGAAAAACAGTAATAGATATATGATATGAAGATATGAACTAAGATTATGCTAAACACTAGTAGTACAAAAACAATACGCTGAACAGCAGCATGAACATGAGTCTGTGTGAGCAGATGAGGACGAATGAACACAGCAGCATGAAATAAATCAGCAGCATGGATGTCAGCAGCTCACATCAACAATCAAGTGGCATTGCAGTGATTTTTGTTTTTGCGTTAGGCCTACTTGTTTTTGTTTTTTCCCCCTGTAGATTTGCACAATCAGATGATAAAGTGATGTTTCTTTATTGTTTCAGTGTAATATGAATTTAAAAAAATGTGTGTGCATGTGTTTGTGTCTCAGGTGCATGTGGTGGTCAGCTAATTACTGGAGAGACTCCTGGTTTCTTTTATTCTCCTGGATGGCCTGAGTACTATCCTCCAAACCTGGAGTGCACGTGGCTTATCCGCTCTCCAAACTCTATAGTGGAGCTGAACGTCTTGTCCCTCGACGTGGAGGGTTTCCCTCCCTGTTACTACGACAGCATCACTGTTAGAGACGGTGAGCTTCAGCAGAACGCTACATTAACAAACAAGTCACGTCCAAATATCTAATATAACCTGCAACAAAAACCATGCAGTAATCTTGATTAACATGTTCACTGTACATATTTATTTATAAGATTAAAGTGTTTGGTTTAGACTTTAGAAAAAAAATCTAATGTCTGTACACTGCAGTTCAAGGAATAATCATATTTTCTGTGACATTCCTGCTGACATCTCAAAAAAGAAAATCGGATCTAATTAAATTATGTTAAATGATAAAATTCACAAGAATATTAAGCTAAAATCAAAGGTGCTGTGTAAGTTATTTACATAATGTCAGTGTTAAACAGTTTAGTGTGTGTGTTTGCTTCTTGCTCTTGTTACGCTGTGCTTTGTGTGAATGTGTGTTCTCAGGTGCAAGCAGCCAGTCACCTGTACTGGCCAGTTTGTGTGGCCGAGAGCCTCCCAGTTCTCTTCACTCAACAGGAGACTCCATGTTCATTCACTTTTCTTCAGACAGTGTGATCAGCGGTCAAGGATTCAATGCCTCCTACTCCAAAGGTTGTGCATAAATGCAAATAGGTCATGGTTAAACACTTTGTAAATTAATATTTGATTTTTAACCATGAGGAAATTAAAAATACATCTAAATTACTATTTTGTTCTGGAAATTCAAGACAGGAAATGTATACATATACATAGAATAAATACATAGACGCAATACCCTTGATAAACGTATAATGTGTCATCAGTCACCTTCATCTTTCTCATATTTTTGGCGTATAATTTACAAAAAATATATTTATTTATTTATTTTAGGTTGTGGTGGCCTCCTACATGTAGACAGAGGTGTGGTGAGGAGTCCTCACTATCCCCAGAACTACATGCCTGGTCTGGACTGTAGCTGGCATGTGATGGTTACACCAGGCTTTAGAGTTTCTGTAACCTTCTTCAGCCCCTTTCAGATTCAGGGCTTTGGAAGTGGATGCAGCCCAGGAGACTATCTGGAGGTAAGCAGAAATATTGAAAGATAGTCATACAAGAGTATTTTCATAATAATAATAATAATAATAATAATAATATTAATAATGAAAAATAATAATACAGTAGTGTTTATTTTGGTGATCGCCAAAGGGGAAATTACTTTGCTGCTATTTCCCATGACAAAGTTCATTCAACCTTTATTTAAACAGATAAATCACATTGAGCCTCGAAGACTCATTTACAAATGAGATATGTTGGACAGACAATAAAAGTGGTGAAAAATGACACATAGGGTTTGGAGACAAAAAAATTCCTAACATATTTTTGATTTCTGCATGCAGATCAAAAATGTGATAATGAAAAAAAGTCTCGCACACAAGCACATAATGACGCCGACATTACGCAGAAGGGGGAGGGGAGACTCAAAGGCGGGTACTCTGGGGGGGGGGGCTGCCGACCACAGCCAGAAACGAAGCCAGAGTTCTGAAATGATGACAGAATGTTTATTCAGCTGGGCTCCACTGACGTCCATGGAGTAGCAGATTTGGGAGGGCGAGAGCGTCAAGTTTACAAAACATCACAGGCTTTTTGAGATAAGACAGCCTATAAAGGCCAGGGAGCCAAATGTCAGATAAACATGATCGTTTTTGGAGACAGGCAGAACTTTAATGACATCTACCTTCAGTCTGTATCAGTCCACTCGCTTCAGAAATGTCCATCCATCCATCCATCCATCCATCCATTGTCTTCCGCTTTATCTGGGGTTGGGTCGCGGGGGTAGCAGCCTAAGTAGGGAGGCCCAGACTTCCCTCTCCCCAGCCACTTGGAGCAGCTCCTCCGGGGGAATCCCAAGGCGTTCCCAGGCCAGCCGAGAAACATAGTCCCTCCAGCGTGTCCTGGGTCTTCCTCTGGGTCTCCTCCCGGTGGGACATGCCCGGAACACCTCACCAGGGAGGCGTCCAGGAGGCATCCTAACCAGATGCCCGAGCCACCTCAACTGGCTCCTCTCGATGTGGAGAAGCAGCGGCTCTACTCCGAGTCCCTCCCGGATGACTGAGCTTCTCACCCTATCTCTAAGGGAGAGTCCAGACACCCTGCGGAGAAAACTCATTTCAGCCGCTTGTATCCGAGATCTCGTTCTTTCGGTCACAACCCAAAGCTCATGACCATAGATGAGGGTGGGAACGTAGATCGATCGGTAAATTGAGAGCTTTGCCTTTTGACTCAGCTCTCTCTTCACCACGACAGACCGGTACAGCGCCCGCTTCACTGCGGATGCTGCACCTATCCGCCTATCGATCTCACGCTCCAGTTTTCCCTCATTCGTGAACAAGACCCCGAGATACTTAAACTCCTCCACTTGGGGCAGGACCTCCTCCCCGACCCGGAGAGGGCATGCTACCCTTTTCCGGCTCAAGACCATGGCCTCGGATTTGGAGGAACTGATCCTCATCCCGGCCGCATCACACTCGGCTGCAAACCGCTCCAGCGAAAGCTGTAGATCACGATCTGATGAAGCCAATAGGACCACATCATCTGCAAAAAACAGAGAAGCGATTCTAAGGCCACCAAAACGGATCCTCTCAACACCTTGGCTGCGCCTAGAAATTCTGTCCATAAAAGTTATGAACAGAATCGGTGACAAAGGGCAACCTTGGCGGAGTCCAACTCTCACTGGAAACGAGCCTGACTTACTGACGGCAATGCGGACCAAGCTCTGACACCAGTCGTACAGCTTAATAGTGTGATCCCCCTATAGTTGGAACACACCCTACGGTCCCCCTTTTTGAATAGGGGAACCACCACCCCAGTCTGCCAATCCAAGGGAACTGCCCCCGATGTCCACGCAATATTGCAGAGTCGCGTAAGCCAACACAACCCCACAACATCCAGAGCCCTAAGGAACTCGGGCGAATCTCATCCACCCCTGGAGCCTTGCCACCGCAGAGCTTTTTAACCACCTCGGTGACCTCAGCACCAGAGATTGGAGAGCCCGACCCAAAGTCCCCAGGCTCCGCTTCCTCAGTGGAAGACGTGCCAGTAGGATTGAGGAGGTCTTCAAAGTATTCCGCCCACCGACTCACAACATCCCGAGTTGAGGTCAACAGCACGCCATCCCCACCATAAATGGTGTTGGTCGCGTACCGCTTTCCCCCCCTGAGACGCCGGATGGTGGACCAGAATCGCCTCAAAGCCGTACGGAAGTCATTCTCCATGGCCTCTCCGAACTCCTCCCACGCCCGAGTTTTTGCCTCAGCAACCACCCGAGCCGCATGCCGCTTTGGACTGCCGGTACCTATCAGCTGCTTCCGGGGTCCCACAGGCCAAAAAGGCCCAATAGGACTCCTTCTTCAGCTTGACAGCATCCCTCACCGCCGGTGTCCACCACCGGGTTCGAGGGTTGCCACCACGACAGGCACCAACAACCTTGCGGCCACAGCTCCGATAAGCTGCCTCGACAATAGAGGCGCAGAACACGGCCCACTCTGACTCAATGTCCCCCGACTCCCTCGAAACATGTTCAAAGCTCTCCTGGAGGTGGGAGTTAAAGCTCCGTCTTTTGGGAGACTCTGCCAAACGTTCCCATCAGACTCTCACAATACGTTTGGGTCTGCCAGGTCTGACCAGCATCCTCCCCCACCATCGGAGCCAACTTACCACCAGGTAGTAGTCAGTTAACAGCTCCACCCCTCTCTTCACCCGAGTGTCCAAAACATGCGGCCACAGATCAGATGAGACGACAACAAAGTCGATCATCGAACTGCAACCTAGGGTGTCCTGGTGCCAAGAGCACATATGGACACCTTATGCTTGAACATGGTGTTCGTTATGGACAATCCATGATGAGCACAGAACACCACTCGGGTTCAGATCAGGAGGGCTGTTCCTCCCAACTACACCCCTCCAGGTCTCACTGTCATTGCCCACATGAGCGTTGAAGTCCCCCAGTAGAACAAGGGAGTCCCCAGGAGGCGCACTCTCCAATACCCCCTCCAAGGACTCCAAAAAGGGTGGGTAATCTGAGCTGCCATTTGGCGCATAGGCACAAACAACAGTCAGAGCCCGTCCCCCCACACGTAGGCGAAGGGAGGCTACCCTCTCGTTCACCGGGGTGAACCCCAACGTACAGGCACCAAGATGGGGGGCAACCAGTATGCCCACTCCTGCTCGGCGCCTCTCACCAGGGGCAACTCCAGAGTGGAAGAGTGTCCAACCCCTCTCAAGGAAACTGGTTCCAGAGCCAGAGCCATGCGTTGAGGTGAGTCCGACTATTTCTAGTCGGAACCTCTCAACCTCACACACTAGCTCAGGCTCCTTCCCCACCAGAGAGGTGACATTCCATGTCCCAATGGCCAGCTTCTGTAGCCGAGGATCAGACCGCCAGGGTCCCCGCCCTCGGCCACCACCCATCCCACATTGCACCCGACCCCTTTGGCCCCTCCCACAGGTGGTGAGCCCATGGGAAGGGGGACCCATGTCTCCTCTTCGGGCTGTGCCCGGCCGGGCTCCATGGGTAAAAGCCCGGCCACCAGGTGCTCGCCAGCGTGCCCCACCTCCGGGCCTGGCTCCAGAGTGGGGCCCCGGTGACCCGCGTCCAGGTGAGGGAACATTTAGTCCATTTATTTTGTTCATCATAAGGGGTCTTTGGGCTACACTTTGTCTGGTCCCTCACCTAGGACCTGTCTGCCTTGGGTGACCCTACTAGGGGCATGAAGCCCCTGACAGCATGGCTCCTAGGATCATCGGGACACTCAAAACCCTCCACCATGGTAAGGTAGCAGCCCATGGAGGAGGGTTTGTGTCACGATAAACATGATCGTTTTTGGAGACAGGCAGAACTTTAATGACATCTACCTTCAGTCTGTGTCGGTCCACTTGCTTCAGAAATGTCCAAATTAAAATGACCGTACCAATGGAACCTGCCTCAGAAAATCCCCAATATCTAATCCATTCAGCCAAAAGTATGGCTTCTGGAGACATGAACCAAGCCATCATGTAAGGCAGGCAGCCTGACCAGGTCCAGATTAGCCGCCGTCTTCCTTTTGTGTTGATAGACCAGGAACCAGCCAAATCCAAAAAGCAGGAACCAGTTATCATAAATCCAATTAAATATGTGTCCTTAAGATCCACAGATGACAGCAGAGATAGACACGTCATCAAGTCTTCCAAGTCGATGAGATATCCAGCTGTGTGCATGCCAACAGGGCAAATCGGCTCGCCTACAGCCTGTCTTCTCTTTGAAGAAATGTTATCAGTTGTGTTGAGGGACCAACTGACCAAAATTAAGTCCATAGTTATGATTCGGAAGATTTTGTAGAAGAGAGGCTCTCAGACAGTTTCACAGACAAGACAAAGCAAAAGCAAAGCGGAGGCCGAGAGGAGTTGTCGCCCTTGAGAAGAGCAAGTGTCAAGTGTATCTATCTGACAGACAGACAGACAGACAGACAGACAGACAGACAGACAGACAGACAGACAGACAGACAGACAGACAGACAGACAGACAGACAGACAGACAGACAGACAGACAGACAGACACTTGTAGATAGATAGATGGAGATGGTGTTGTCAGTACTCCCAGTGGTCGTTGTGCTGTGATCCCTCTGAACTTGAAGTGGCTCCAACAGATCCCAGGAACTCCTTCTTATATCTATGTCTGTCTATATTTTTTCTCAGTTTTTTTTTATTTTATTCTCCCTGTTTTGTCCACAGCTCAGAAATGGACCTGATGCTTCGTCTCCACTTCTGGGACAGCGTCTATGTGGTACAACTCCTCCATCCCTCCTTCAGACGACTGACAACAATCTTTTTGTTCACTTTGTGTCTGATGCAAGTAATGAAGCCAGTGGCTTTCAGCTGACTTTTGAAGCCCACAGTCAGGGTAAAGTTCCCATTTCTCTCTCTTCCTCTCTTTTTTATTATAATTATTACTTTTTTGAGTTAATATATCGGAGGCAAGACAGGACAGAGGTTTAAACTGTCACCTCAGCAGGAAGATGCAGGTGTAAAACCCAGATTATTTGGAGTTGCTATATTCTCCCTGTACACATGTGGATTTTCTTCTGGTACTTTGGTTTCAGACCAAAAACAGTCACTTTTTTAATGTCAGTGAATGTCAAAGTTGTGATTAGGACCCCACCGTTGTAAAACACAACGAGGAGGACCTTGAGAAGACCTGCAGAAACCAAATGAACTTGTTCATAACATAACCTGAACTTTTGCTGGTGAAGATTCTCAGTCATCCAGGACATGATAAAATCAGAACAGGCATTCAATACAAAAACAACTGGGGCCTCATGTACAAAGACTTGCGTGGATTTCTTACTGAAAAGTGACGTACGGTCAAATCCAGAAAAGTGTCTACGCACAAAAAAATCCAGATTTATCAAACTGTGCGTACACCGGTATCCACGCACATTCCTTTTGTACATCACAATCAACGTGGAATTGAGCGCACATGAGAGAGTGGCCGACTCCGCCTTTGACACGCCTCCGTATAAATATGCAAAGTCATTTAAATATGCCATGCACGACAGGAATGTCGTCTCTGCTCCATTGCAAATCATGTCGGAACGTGGAAAAAAGAGGAACTTCACGGACTGTGAACAGGAATCACTTCTGAGTGAGGCAGAGAAGCACGAAAAAAGGCTTTATTTGGCACGCTCAGCGCAAAACAAACCATCCACTTTTAAATAAGAAGTTGACCAAGCTGCTCTTACATGCCTGTATAGGTTAGTGGTGAGCGCGCACGCCCTTCGTCCCAAAGGTCGTGAGATCGACTCCCGCATGGTACAACGTCTTTTTTATTTTGTTCATTCCAGATTTAAAGAACACAGGAAAACTATTTAATGAAACAACAAGAAATAGAACAATACATGAAATGAAAGGAAGCAGACGATTTCTTGTTTTGTAAATAGTTTTCATGTGTATTTAAATCTGGAAGGAAAATAAAAAGAAAAACGTTGTACCATGCGAGATTCGAACTCATGACCTTTGGAACTAAAGGCAAGCACGCTACACACTGACCTAAACGTAGGCATATTGGTACAGCTTGGTTAACTTCTTATTTAAAGAAATCACATCTCATTGTTGTCAATATCGTTGCCACTATTTGGCGCATGCTTTTATATCCACTCATCTAATTGCGTCCATGTGGATGTAATAATCGTTAATCATGTGTGTTTGGTGGGATTAATGATTGTTTTCACATCATGGACACAGTTTCTCAGAATCACCTGTAAGTGTCGCCAAAGGAACAAAGACCACAGAAACGTGCGTACGCCAACAGGGGAGCTTGCGTGGAGGTGCGCAGATATTCACGTTCAGTTCAGTTTTGATACATACGGGGTTTTGCGTGGAAAGTGACGTGCGCACGATTTTTGTGCGTGCGCACGGTTGATACATGAGGCCCCTGGACTTTATTTGTTACAGAAAACGTTTCACCCTCTATCCAAAGGGCTTTTTCAATTCAAAGAGCAGGCTGTGTGACAGAGAAGTTATAAACAGGCTGAGATGACACGCACCAACTTGTATAAATTGAAAGCTGAGATAAACGCACACACATACCTGAGATAACATACACATCCTATGTAAATTTACGGATCAACACATCACACCTTAACCCCCTATTGTTAAGATGTGTGTGCGTTTATCTCAGCTTTCAATTTACATAGGTTGGTGCGTGTCATCTCAGCCTGTTTATAACTTCACTGTCACACAGCCTGCTCTTTGAATTGAAAAAGCCCTTTGGATAGAGGGTGAAACGTTTTCTGTAACAAATCAAGTCCAGTTGTTTTTGTATTGAATGCTTGTTCTGAACCTGAACTTTTGAGAACTAGCTTAAATTGTCATGAGGTTTGAGCGACAGCATGATGGCTTTTGTCTTCTTGTCTCTGTGTGCTTGTGATGAACTGCTCACCTGTCCGGCGTGTACTGCACCTTTTGCACAAAGTCTGTTGGAGCTAGGCACCAGCTCCTCGCAACTTTGAAGCTGGCAAAGAAAGTTAGATGGAGGAACAAACGGGTGGTTGAATATATCAGTTACAGTCAGGAGCTGGTTTTTGTTAGATTGAATGTTATTTTTATTTCAACCATCTTCACACAGTTCTGATTTTTCCACAGCCTGTGGCGGTTTTATTGAGCTACATGATAACGATCCTCCTGGCTACCTGACGTCACCCAACTATCCTCAGAACTATCCCACCAACATCGACTGCGTTTGGGTGATCACTGTGCCCAACGGGGAGGCTGTCCAAATTGACTTTGAAGATGAGTTCTACATTGAACCCACAACCAGGTAAACTCATTTTTAGGTTTTGTCTTTTATTTTTTACATTTGCATATATATTTTTTAATACTAAACTGTAAATATGTTCTACTGTTCTGTGTGTTCTAAAATAAGCTCTTTAAAATAACAATGTTTAAACTGCCTTTGTTAGTCCCACAGAATAGTCTGGGTAATAATTAGGGATGCACCGACCCACATTTCTTACTTCCGATCCGATACTTAAATCTGGGTATCGACCGATACCGATACTTTTCCGATCCGATGCCGTTCAGGTATAAGAGGCTGTAATAATGAATTTTTTGAACTGCGACTATTCTGTGACTACTGTCTTAACATTGTGTGAGTTAAACCCAAGAAGACACTCTGGACCTCACAACAGGTAATACATAAACTTTAACAGCACACAAGAGGCAGGTCTATATCACAGACGTCCTTCTCACTCATGGTGCAGCTGGAAAACAAAAAAACCCACTAAGCATTATGGGAACGACAACACAGTCCACTCCCCTTAACCACTACGGGAGTGGATTTTGTTGTCTTTCCCATAATGCTTAGCAGTATTTTAGTCTAAAATACTGCTAAGCATTAGTATTAGTAGCATTTTAGTCTAAAATACCGCTAAGCATTATGGGAAAGTCAACAAAATCCACTCCCGTAGTGGTTAAGGGGAGTGGACTGTGTTGTCTTTCCCATAATGCTTAGCGTTTTTTTTTTTAGTTTTCCAGCTGCACCATGAGTGAGAAGGACGTCTGTGATATAGACCTGCCTCTTGTGTGCTGTTAAAGTTTGGGTGTTTCCTGTTGTGAGGCCCAGAGTGTCTTCACAGGGTTGAACTCACACAATGTTAAGATGGCAGTCACAAAGGATGGTGGAACACATGTGCTCTTTGAAGCCAGATCGGAAATACTGTATCGGCATGTTGGATCGGAAAATCCGATACTTAAATTATGCTGGTATCGGAAGCCGATACTGATACTGGATCGGATCGGCCACATCCCTAGTAATAATTGTAATAAATGCCTTCTACTGTATGCATTTTTTTCTCAGCTGTTTCTATGACTACTTGGAGATCCGAGATGGCTCAACCATCAATTCTGAGTTAGTTTCTCGGCTGTGTGGGAGCACTAGGCCATCCACGCAGCACTCCAAAGGTTCTTCAATGCTGCTCAGGTTTCGTACGGACAACAGTGTCACACACAAAGGATTTAAGGCCAAATATTCCATAGGTAAGTCAGTAATAGTCATTGCTCACAGTTTAGCTTTAGCTTTTTGAATTCAGGAACAGATATTTGAACCCAGTGCTAACGGATATAAACAAAAAAAAAAACTAGTACCAATTTTCTCTGTTTCGTTTAAAATACTGTAGTACAAAAACAACTTTCAAATGTTTCTTGTGATAACCATATAAAACCATATATGATGTTAGAAATGTGATATATCAGGTGAAAACACTACGTTTTTCAGAACTGAAAAATACTTTAAAAAAGTAAAATGCGAATTTCTGTTAACCTTTTGTTGTTTACTGGTTAAAGGGTTGGCTTTCTTTGCCTGCCTTCCTCAGCTCTGATCAAATGCTTCATAAGTGGTAATAAACTGAGTACATTGTTTCGGTTAGTGAAACACTTAATGAACTTATGGCGTCTAAACAAATCACAGGGTAAATCCATGTTGAGTATGACCTGCAAAGGCACATTGCTCTGATTTTAACTCTTGTTAGAGCATTTTCTGATACTGCTACGACTGAAAGAGGAGACACATCTGTTTTAAGTTCAGTTAAATTGTAACTAAAATGCTTAGATTGATACAGTATTAGCCATGTGTGGGTGAAGTGGTGGCGGTGGGGGGATGGAGTGTCACACCCAAACGTCCAACTCCCGTCACTATTCCAAGCCAGAAGAAAGGAGTGCTTTTTGCTTTTAACAAAGCAAAAGAAACAACCTAAGTGAGAATGAACCAAATTACTTCCTTTAATACAGTGTGAAAACAACACGAACAAAAGCAGAGCATACTTCTGGGCTACCATACAATATATTCTCTGAGCAGTCACTGTCTTGTTGCTGACACACAGTCCAGCTTGGCTCTGTTACAAAGAAACATCTACACCTGTCCTCCCTCTGTATTACTCTTCTCTTTCCTTTTCTTCAACTCCCATATTCAACTAGAAATAGT
>JBBPBX010049754.1:8470-25227 GCA_038048925.1 Garcialebias charrua
CACTCCATAATCCCTCCCTGGCTTTTCACTTCAAGCTATTGTCTGCCATCTCCTCAAATTCTTGCCACTCTTATTTTGTCCGCTTCCTGTAGTTGACCCTCTGTGGCCTCCTGAGGTCACTCGCCTCAGATAGAAAGTGCCCATCAACACTTCCATTCATTGTTTTGAATCTTGTACCACAATCAATGACGTGGTCTCATTCCGTTGTGTATAAATAACACAAAGTACCGTTTCTGCATTTTTTTAATGTCTTACATTTGCGGCTGTCACGACTCAACCAACATGAAATAAAATCATCATGCAGTTACAGACCTAGATTATTATTTTTTGTTTTTGAAGAAGTGCTTATCGCCCATTGCTGTTCATACCAGAGAGTTAAACCAAGGTCATCTTTAGATAAGAAGGGGCGGAGTTAAAGACATTTTAGTCAAACCTCGTAAATGAGGTTTTGTGTATCTCATGTAAAAGTATGAAGTATTTCTTGATCTGTTAATGCTTAAGTTATATATTGAGGATGAGTCCCAGCTACTACCACACCAGGTTTTAGCTCAGTAGCTGTAAAATTAACTAACCGAGCCCTTTACTCCATAGTTCATGAGGTCTTTTGCTGGCAGACAGGCAACGTTGACTGTTATTTATAAAAGTATATAGATGCTGTATATGGAGTATTTGTTGGAGATGAGTCTCAGCTACTACCACACCAAATTGTAGCTAAGTACCTACTGGTATATATTATATGTAAAACTGTGTTGTTGCCCTTTTTTGTGTTTTCCAAAGTTAGTTAGTCATGGAAGCCATCTTGAATTGGGTTTACTGCAAAAGCATGACACCACTGATTACGTTCTGGGTTTCATTCATTATGAATTGTGAGTAATTAGAATTAGAAGTTCTACTGTTCAAAATATTTCTGTGATAATTCAATCATGTTTCCAATCATTTTTACAACAAAATTTGTTAAAAAAAAAAAAAAATCTGTATGCCTCTCATGATTGTCTATTGTTGTCGCTGTTGTCATCTTTGTTGAAAATAGGCCTCTCTTGTAAATGAGTCCTCGAGGCTCAATGGGATTAACCTGTCTAAATAAAGGTTGAATATTTTGCTAACGCTACAGACAGACAATAAAAGCGGGTAAAAAGCTTATTGCCTCTGGACTCTGCTGTTGCGGCATATTGTTTTTGTACTACTAGTGCTTAGCGTATTCTTAGTTTAGCATATTTCTTAGTTCATATCTTAGATCTTATTACTGATTTTCTTTTACCTTTTATCCACCTTATTCCTGAAGGTGTCACTGTAGAATCGATAATGTGCCGTACTTCCGTTTGACCCCGGAAGTAGAATTTTTGCATTGGCTCCTCGTTGTTTGCTTGCTAATCTGCGCGCATCGTAGAAGTTCTGTTGAAGTTCTGTTTTCTGTTATTTCGAGCTAATATTGTCACGAAGATGTCTTGAGGAGCTCGGGTACCTGTTGCGCTGTTCATGGCTGTATGAATAATCACACGAAGCTGAATTTGTGGCTGCAACTAGTGTGTGTTGAACATGCTCCGAAAACAAAAACCTGCATCCTTCTTTGTGGCTGGGCTACGAGAAACCACCTGAAAAAAGACTCTGTATCCTCCAGATGATCGAGAACACCAGGTATGATTTAAGAGACAGCTTTTAGTGTTATGATTTTATGTAGTCAGTGATTAAATGATACTAATATTTTCGTTCATAACTGGCAAATAAACACACGCACCTATATGTATGCTGTGTGTGCGTTTATTTATACATATCTATCTATATATATATATATATAATATAGGTGTGTGTTTATATATATATATATAATATAGGTGTGTGTGTGTGTGTGTGTGTGTGTGTTCATAAATGAACCCTAAAGTTTGTATACTGTACTTTTACTTTCAGATGGGCTTGATGAGAGTGTGGAGCTGCTCAACACCACCAGTCACATGCAGCATGACTGTTGGAATGTGGATTGACATAATGTCAGAACAAACCAACAACCTTATTCTATGGTTGCCCCGTGAAACAATTAAAGCAACATGTTTTGCAGAAAGCTAAAAACTTGGACTCCAGAAGTGAATCATACATGCAAATAACACTGTGAAATATTTATTGGCTGTTTCTCCCTCTGGAATAATCATGTTTATTTCAGATGCTTATGGTGGTAAATGCAGTGACAGGTATATAACACAGAACTCTGGGTTTCTGGACTATCTGCGTGCTGGAGATGAGGTGATGGGTGATCGTGGTTTCACAGTGAGGGACCTGCTGCAAGAGCTATGGTGTCAATGTAATCGTTCCAGCATTCACACGCAAAGGATGCCAGCTTATTTCAAGTGAGAAGTGAGAAGACATTAAATGTAAACATTTTTCTCAAACATGTACAGTACTGGTGTACTTGCTGTAAACGTAACACAACTCAACATGTTTTTTAAAGGATGCAATGTTAACTATATTACATTAGAAAAGTATTTGCTAAAATGATTCATTTGTTATGTACAATAGTTGACTGTTAACCTTCTTACAAGGTTAGGTTTTTGTGTGCACTATATCAGTTAATTTTGGATTAAACTACTGTTTCTATCTAAATGTCACTTTTGTCATTATCAAGTTTTTAAAGATCGTTTCCTGTCTATTTCATTATTTGTTTTCATTTACTGTATTTTATTAAAAGTTCTCAAGGTGCTTCATTTGTGAATCAGTAAAGTATTTGTCAAAAGAAATGTCAAGCTCCAGGTGCTCAGTTGGTGTCCAGATAAACATCTTGCAGCTCAAAAGTCCAAAGCAACATCATTGTTAGCTGGACCTGGAGATGTGTAGTTTTAATGCTTAGACTGGGCTTTATGTTTGTTTAAATAAAGTGTCCCAGCTCTCTTAACATAACAGGACCAACCTTGTTAATGTGAAGATACTAATAAGCTTCAGAGCTTTTCAGATTGCTCATCGCTTCGCCATCTGAAGCAACTGTCAAAGTAGCTAAGTATGCTAGTAGCTAAACATGCTAGTCTACGTTATTTTCGGCCACTTCAAGTCGTCCTCCCACCCCTCAACAGCTGTAGGTAGCGGTAAAACAATATCTCCACATTTGAGTTGTGATAGTTTATGTTCCCACATATTTTATGACCTAAAACCTCTGACGAAAACCGGTTAGCGCGTTGCTAGCGTGTAACAAAAGTGCCGGTTCTGACTTTCAGCGGAAGTCGTTCACATAATTCGCGCAAGGCATCATGGGGCGTAGGAATAAGGTGGATACTTTTGTTGGATGTAACTGGGACCCTGTGTCCACCATAAAGAAACTTTGACTTTGACTTTGGTGCCTGGCCTGGCGATGAAGAGACCATACAAGTGGAATATGTTCCTTCATGTGGCGATAAGAGCTTTTGATGCTTTCCCTCTCCATCCTGCTGAAGCTGCAGAGTTGCTCTGTTTGAACTCATCCACATGTGGTCAAACAAGCTGTTGTTGTGTTGGAGCCAAAAATATTCAACGTTTTATCCGAGAAGAGTCACGCTATTTGTTGGACTTTAGCGCCAATCCTTGATAAGGATTCAGCTCGCTTCCTGTACTATCTGCTCATCAGGCCAGGCCAACAAGACTGTCCCCCTCCCATTAGACCCTAACCATTAGAGGGTCACCGCTCTGGAGCCACTGAGGAGCCACACTCACAAGCTCCAAACAACTCCTACTCTCCCTTAGAAGAAGAGAGTCGGCGTTGGACAATAAGCGTCCTTGTTGCTTCTGGACGGCGGCGTAATAAATCGAGGCTCATTAATGTGGCGGCAGAGGAGCAGAGCAGAATGAGACAGAAACAGAAGCTTTGGGCTCATTTCTACTGTTCTATGGTGTCCTTTCTGGCGTTCGGAGCCTACCGTATTTTCCGGTGTATAGGTCGCACCTTTTTATGGTTTTTTTCAAGGCCTGCGACCTATACTCAGGTGCGACCTATATATGGCTTGTTATCACTTTCGGCAAAACAAATTTTTAAATCCAGCTCATTTCACAATTACGTTCATTTATTAAGGAAAAGTTCAGCTCAGACACATATTTGCTATAATTTTTATCAAACAAATAATTGTTTTTAAGTGTTAAAGCTGCAGTATGTAGCTTTTTTTATGAACATATTTCTTCACTCTGTCACTACCTCCTGACAGACTGATGTTAGCCAGGTAATCTCTGAAAAAAAAAAAAAAAAATATTGTCCCCTTGCTTCTCCAGGTGGTAAATAAGCATTTCTAAAAAGAAAAGGTGACCCACCATTTTCCAGCCAATAAAAACAGAGTTTGTAACCAGCCAATAAAAACAGAGCTTGAATTTGAATCAGCCAATAAAAACAGAGCTTGAATTTGAAATTTAACAGACCACAAGGGGGCAGAGCAGTATGTGGCTCTGAGGGGGAGGGATCAGAATGCTTTGCCTGTTGAAAATATTTCTAAGTGCTGAAGTTCTACAGAAACTGCATACTGAACCTTTAATCTTCTTAAAAGCCTTGCTGTGCACTCCTGTGGCAGACATTTGCAGCAGAGCTAAACGTAGGTGCGACCTATACACCAGTGCGACATATCTAGGGATTTTTCCAATCTATTGGTGATAATTGGGCAATGCGACCTATACACCCGTGCGACCTATACACCAGAAAATACGTTTGTATCTGAATGTTGCGCTGCAGCTGCAGCCTTTCTTGTAGCTACAGCTGAATTATTTCAGTTTTTATTGTCTCTCGCCATCAAAGGTGAAAGGGTGATTAAGGGTTGTGTGTGTGTGTGCATGGGCTTGTTTGTACCGTTAGCAAAATAATTCATGAATCATTGAATGGATTTTAATGAGACCTTTAGAGAGTAATCGTTGCCACGGCTAAGATTACTAAAATAAGTTTTATTTAAATTTGTTCTGTTTCCTAGTATTTATGCTTATCAATATTTAATACTTTCTCGGTCTTTCTTGCATCTTGGTCCTTGTGGGGACGTTCACGTGGAGCCTTTTCTCCGTCCCAAATTAAATCCCGGAGCTGTTTGTGTTTACGTGTTCCCACCCAAACAAAGAGGAGAAAGGCCTTCTACTGTTTTTGAACTCAGCCGTGACATTGTATTATCAGCTCGGAGCTGTCTAAAGTTGTTTTGCTTAATTTACGGTTGTTAAGATTGGCGAAACATAATCCAGATCCCCCGGGGCTCCCAGAAAGGAAATGATGGACAACGCTGGAGGCCCATCGGAAAACAACGGAAAGTAGTGCTTAGTCTGTCAATGTGGAACAAAGATTCAGAGTTATTGAGAATTTCCTTTTTATAAACAGTTAATCTGATGATGCTCAACCTGCCTTGACTTTGTTGACTTTGTCGTATAAATACATTTAGCTCTCCATGTACGGGCTGCAGCATCTCCTCTACCAAAGTTAGAGGTGCTTCTTGTTTGTCACTTTGGATTAATTCATATAATCAAAGACTTTACTCTAAAGTAAATATACATTACTGTACTAAAGACTTAAACCATATTTATTGTTGTTGTATTTTCCTAGAAGGTCTGAAAAACTTTAAATCTTAATAATTTTTTAAAAAACTTTAGCTACTTTTTCCACTCATTTCATTTTGTAATGACCAGAAGATTTATCACCCTTTCAGCTGATCGTCCACTGTAAGCTTTCAGCTAGTACGGTAGTTTTTTGAATGATCATATTTGTGTACAGATACTATTTTATGCATCAAACTGGACTCTCTTCAATATATTTACATATTTAGGCAAATAAAACTGAAACTAAATATGCATTTATCTCAGGCTTTTTACAACAAAGCCTTAATATTTAATTTACTGTACATTTGATTTTAGATTCAGATTCAGATTCTGTTTATTATCGCCATTGTCAATGAACAGGATTCACAGACTAGGAATTTGCTTCGGCATAACGGTGCATAAAATATAGAAACATAAAACATAAAAAGCATAAACCATAAAACATCAATACAATCAATACAATATTCAGTGAACAAAACCTACTAAGAAACAGTGCAATTAGAGTGGTGCAATCAAAATACAGTGATACAGCGACTAAGGCAAGTTATGAGGTAACATGGTTATGAGTGTTCAAAAGTCGGACAGCAGAGGGGAAGAAACTGTTTTTATGGCGGGAGGTTCTGGTCCCAATTGATTGAAGCCTCCTGCCTGCCTTATGTGTCATGCTCTGGGTTAGCCATAGATTTAGGAGCCCGTTTTTATGCCTGAATGATTTATTCATCAGAGTTAAGTGGCCTGACAAGATGGAACTGTTCCTCTGAAATTTGCAGGTACTGGACCAATAATATGTGACAAGCAAACAAAAAGTACATTCAGAAAGTTTTGATCGAGATCACTTTAAAAGCTTCTAAAGAAGTTGGGCCTAATAGAAACAAAATAACAATTAAAGCTGCAAGCAGCATTGAGGCCCTCGCAGCTTAGCGCCGCTCCGGCCTTATTGCGGCGACTGCGGGAGCTCCAGCTTGTCCGCTCGGTCGCCACCTCAAATGCTTTCGTGCCCATCCCGCACCCGTTTGCCAGGAACAGTTATCGAATACAGTTTCAGATCGAATACAGTTTCAGTCTTGTATGTTACACAAGACGAAGCTGGAAGAGTGACCCAATTATCGTGAGTTTCTTGTGTGACTGGGCAGAGCTTAAGTGGTGTCATGAATCAACTATACCAATTTTTCTCCAAGTGCTCATTGATCAAGTACAAAAAATTTGATACAGATGGGATTATGTATCACTGAGATAGGGGGCGCACTGGAGTACAATTTTCAACAACAATATCAATGTGTCCGAAAGTGCTCACTGATGAAGCACCATAAATCTGGTTCAGATCGGATAATGTATTACTGAGATATAACTATAGAAATAATGTAGGGGGCGCACTGGAGTCAGAATTTACATAACAATGTCTATGTGTTTAGAACTGCTCCCTGATGACGCACAATAAATCTGGTACACATCGGATGATGTGTCACTGAGATCTAACAGCTTGAAGAATCTAGGGGGTGCACTTGAGTCAAATGTTAACCCACCATATCAATGTGTCCACAAGTGCTCACTGATTATGTACAATAACTCTCACTCTTAAACTGCAGGCTTACCTGCGGTTAGGGATGGGGCCGTTCCGATCCAGTATCGGTATCCGATACCAGCATAATTTAAGTATCGGATATCAGTTCCAACCTGCCGATATTTCCAATCCAGCTTCAAAGAGCACTTGTGTTCCATCACATTCTGTGACTACCGTCTTAACATTGTGTGAGTTAAACCCAATGAAGACACTCTTGAGACTTACAACAGGAAACTCACTAACTTTAACAGCACACAAGAGGCAAGTCTATACCACACACATGTCCTTCTCACTCATGGTGCAGCTGGAAAAACTAAAAAAAATGCTAAGCATGATGGGAAAGACAACACAGCCCACTCCCCTTAACCACTAAGAGAGTGGATTTTGTTGTCTTTCCCATAATGCTTAGCGTTTTTTTAGTTTTCCAGCTTTAGGTGCAGCTGGAAAACTAAAAAAAAAACGCTAAGCATGATGGGAAAGACAACACAGCCCACTCCCCTTAACCACTAAGAGAGTGGATTTTGTTGTCTTTCCCATAATGCTTAGCGTTTTTTTAGTTTTCCAGCTTTAGGTGCAGCTGGAAAACTAAAAAACGCTAAGCATTATGGGAAAGACAACAAAATCCACTCCCCTTAACCACTAAGGGAGTGGATTTTGTTGTCTTTCCCATAATGCTTAGCGGTTTTTTTTTTCCAGCTGCACCATGAGTGAGAAGGACAAGTTTGTGGTATAGACTTGCTTCTTGTGTGCTGTTAAAGTTAGTGAGTTTCTTGTTCTCACATAATTAATGTAAAATTATCTTTTTTTTTTATATATGAATGTTGTTGTTCTGTGCCCTGAGATGACTTATGTTGTGACTTGGTGCTATATAAATAAACTGAATTGAATTGGAAAAAAAAAATGCTTGTATTGTAAACTGGTTATAAATTATTAACTTAAATTACATTTAAAATAGAACCTCTATAATATTTGAAAAAGGAAAGATACATTTTTAAGTGCTTTGCATCTAAATAATTATAGCAGTTGTGTGGGGATGGCTGACGAAGAACCAAGAGTTAACACACAAACGAGCATGCGACTGCGACGCTAAGCGGCGTTCATGTGGGGAGAGACGATTTACAGAGTGAATGCAGCTGGGGAGGATTACAAATGAACAGCAGGTGTGCGTGACAACAGAGAAGCCGAGGAAACACAAGGGCTGGAAACACGGAAAACAAACCTAAGCTATAACCTCATTTGTTTGTTGCCGCCTCTCAGCATGAACCATCAAGACCCCGGCTGTAATCCGGTAACCTTTTAACAACCGTGGTCCTCCGAGGCAGAATCCGAAGCGCTTTGTTGTTAAGTGTTTTTGTGGAAACTGGTGTTTGTATGCAGAGATCCATATAATGGCCGTGCACTTGGGAGTAAGAAATGTTCGAGGGGTTGCCTTTTACTGTTTGATCCTACTGTTGATGCAATAACAGCCATTATCCCCATTACCTGGGTCAATATGGCAGCAGTGAGCAGGGATGGAGAGGGCGCGTGTTCCTGCCGGGGGAAGCTCTTTGTGTTGTTGTCATCGAGGCCATTCTGTGTGCGTTCACCAAGTAGCAGCCGACAATTGTCTGTTGTAGCTCCAGGAAAAAAACAAAAAAAACAATCAGTCAGCCTGCAGGCACGCCTCGCCGCAAGAGATCTTAACATCTACACTTTTTGTTGCTATGGCGAGCAGTGTATGGTGTTTACAGTGTGAAGGGAGGGGAGGAAGTTTACTGTTCGCTTATCGCTGTGATAAAATGCTTTTGTGTTAGCCTCAAACAAAAATGCAGTTTGTCTTGTTATGGCTCTTTATCTGCTGTTGACATTGAGGAAGTTTTGATCTGTGCTTTTCTTGCAGTTTTTTACCGCACTGTACAGTACTTTAACTGCCTGAGCATAATGCGTCTGTTAGCAAAATAAATCATAAATGAATGGATGGAAATAAATGAACTACGGTACCAGGAATAAATTTTTGAATGCACTTCTACAACCGTTTAACTTTTTTAAGTTAACCCAATTTAAGATGGCTGCTACAGCTAATCAACCTTAGCTAACACGTACAGGTAGTCCCCGACTTACGAGCGCTCTGACCTACGAGGTTCCGGACTTACGAGCTGGCGAATTTTTGGAAAAAACGCAAAAAATACCAAGTTTTTCTGTGTTTTTTCACCACAGTTCGTTAGCTAAACATGTGGACACACGTTTCCGATCATTTTTATGCACTCGTAAGCAGTTTTTCGATGAAAAACGAGTGTTTGTAGTCGCGCTAGCAAAACCGTTCCAACTTACGAGCGAAATTCCGGACTTACGAGACACGTGGCGGCCGTTCCGAATTACGAGATTTCCATGTTACGAGCAACTCGTTGTAACGGAACTCGCTCGTAAGTCGGGGACTACCTGTAATTGGCTAATTCCGTCAGTTTTACAGACACCGAGCTGAAATTTTACGAGGTTATAGCTAAGGTTCATCCCCATTGCACTTTAAATGCCAATAAATAGCATAAGAGCTTTGTTTAAAATTTAGACAGTTCCTGTTAAACTCAAACCTTTTAGTCTGTTAGCAAAATATCTCCTGAACCACTGAGTAGATCTTAAAGAAACTCTCTGAAAGTAATCAGTAGGCAAACAAAACTGGTAAACGTTTGGAGTCAACCTGATTCAAGATGGCTGGCACAGCTAATCAACCTATACAAACATACATTTACCGTATTTCTCAGACTATAAGGCACACTAAAAAGCCTTAAATTGTTTTCAAAAACTGACAGTGAGCCTTATACAGTAATCAGGTGCACCTTATGTATTCATGCTGGTTGTGCTTACTGACCTCAAAACAATTTTATGTGGTTAATGTGAATGAGCTGAATAAAGTTTGACCTATTTTGACTGTTTTGTTTTGCTTAATGCGCTTTATAGTCCGAAAAATACACGACCGTATGTATAACTCAGTCAATATTGCAGAAAAGGAGTTAAAATTCTGGATGGTAGTAGCTGAGATCCATCCCAGTTATCGTACATACTCCGTGTGCTAATAGATCGCTCAAGATCTTTGAAACGTTAACATACTTTTGCTTCTTTAAATGTTATTATTAATAATTTAAGAAGCCCACTATCGGTGACGCACAACAGAAGGACTTTTCAGTTTATTTGCCTCGTCTGCTCACGTGCACGGAGGATTCTTGTCCGAGACAGATCTGTGCTCTCTGATCTCTTGCTCAATATTCAGCTGAAGGGCAAATCCATTTCTGTCGGTCAGATTAGGGTTCAGCTCAGCTCAGTAGTGCATGTGAGGAGCCAGCTCCTCTGGCTGGAACTGCTTGATGCCACTCTAATGGCCTTTTGACATCTGGACAGCTGCAGAAACCCCGTGCAGTCGTGACAACACGCCCACAAAGATAAACACACGGAGAACACGCGCTTCTACCTGTACTGTATTTAACAACCTGTTGTCAGCGGGTGTTTTGTTAAAACGGGGTCATTGTGTGACAAACTGTGAATTCTGCAGCTTGAACCCTTTGTCACCATGATTATTAATATGATTTAGTATTTTTTTTTAAACAGACTCGGGCTCAGCTGAATCCCCCTGCAACAAACTGCCTCCAAATAAAACTGTGACACGGTCGGTCGCTATAAACTTTTATTGGTTAATACATTTTTTTAAAATTAAGGAGGATCTTTCTTTGTTTAAAGTCACCCATTTGTTATGAGGATCTTTCTTTGTTTAAAGTCACCCATTTGTTATGAACTCTTTGTACTTCAATTGTTTGAATTTTACCAGTAATTAGTTCTGGTTATTGAGCGCACATGTCACTTATAAAAAAAAACCAACTCTGTTAGACAATTAATAGTTTTACCACGCGTGTCGTAAATACAGGGAGACTGGGTTCATGTCGCCTGCGGGGGTTGTATTTCACTTTTTATGCGTTTGTTTTATTTGCACTTTCAGTCACGTGGTTCAAATTGAGTAAAGTGGGGTTCTATAGAAACATAATAAGCAGTCAGTATCTACTTGTTGTGGACAGCCTTTTGAAAGGCTTCAGTTTGTGGAAATAGTTCATTTCTGATCAAAGTGAGGGGCAAACAGCTCGACTGAGGGAGGCTGTCAACAAAGTAGACGTCTTAAAAACAACTTGGATTTTAAAAGTTTCACATCTGATTACGAAAACACAATTCATAAACTTTTATTATGTTTTCAGTTTCGCATTTCCCAGTACAGGTAGTCCTCGACTTACAACGTAGATCCGTTCCTATGCGGCGGCGTAAACCGATTTCCGACGTAAGTTGAAATATACGTACATACTGCACCATATACATGTACAGTACTGTATTACCAAGCACTTAGCCTATCCTAACACAGTACCCTACATAATTATGAAAAAACACATACGTTTGGGAGCCATAATGAAGGGAAAAAAGAGTTAATGGCCTACTGGGATGCTGGTGACACCGTATTCCTCCGTCCATCCGCTGTATTCCGTATTCCGTTTACGTCGTTAATCCGCCGTCCACCTCGGTCCATCTGCCGTATTCCGTATTCCATTTACGATGTAAAACCGCTGTCAACCTCGGTCCAGAGCGTTTACAGTAAGGCCTCCGCCTGTACTTTTCCACTGCTGCGCTCCGCCTGTGTATCCCTCCGCCTGCGTATCCCTCCGCCTGTGTATCCCTCCGCCGTTGCACCACGTACAGTACAGTACTGTATTCTTCCGCCGCAGCGGCCGCTGCGTAACTCGAAAAAAGGCTGTTCATAGTAAATGGGAGATGCGTCATAACCACGAAACGTCGTAACTCGAGACCGTCAGAACCCGAGGACTACCTGTATTAAGACAGGAGATATGTTTACATTACCAGTAATGGTCCATGTGAAACTTATAACAATAAAAAACAATATCAAAGTCCTTTTAAAAAAGAACAATCTGATGCAAACGTAACGTGGTGCAAAAAATAAAACATGGTTCAAGAAAATGCAGGTTTATTTATCCATTTACCACCATCTGATTACTGTGGCTGTGTATACGTTAACCCATTCCATTTAGCAGAGTGATTCCACATTAACTCATTACTTGTAACAAAACTGCGGCCCTGCACAGTCACTCAGTGTAAACGACCGTCTAATGTGAAATTAACAACATAAAAATGTATAAAATAGTGCATGTATAAGGTGCTATGCAACTTTTAAGAGTAAAGTTGTTTTAAAAAACAACAGTAATCTTCTTGACTTTGGCCCTGCATGGACTTTCAAACTGAGGTTGTTCTGAGAGCAGGTAAGATGGTGACTGTTCATAATATCTCCACAGAACCCCACTTTAAAAATCTTTGGCAAATTAGACATTTGTTTGGAGAAAGATCAGGATATGGTTCAAAATGAGTCTTTGAAAATGAATTATATGTCATTAAATAACTTATTTCTTGTTGTTGTTTTGTTTTGTTCCTTCAAAGAACTGACATGTTGTCCTGTGGTGAGGAGGTGAATCGTTGCATGGCCAGCTTATTGTGAGTGTCAAAATGTAGTCTTTTAAGATATAAACTTAATGAAGTCCATCATATTTTCAGTAATTTGTGCACAAAGGTATCCAGATTGTGTATTCTTGGTATCTGCAGCTGTGTGTGGTAATACAGATATTGCTGGTGAAGATTCTCAGTCGTCCAGGACATGATAAAATCAAAAAAGGCGTTCAATAGAACAACTGGACTTTATTTGTAGCAACAAACATCGGATGATGAGCGAAACGTCTTGTTGCTACAAATAAAGTCCAGTTGTTCTGTATTGAACGCCTTTTTTGATAATACAGATATTATTCTTTCGACTGCTCCTTTCTGCAAGGGTGGCCACATGGAGCAAACTTGCAGGAAACATTTAGCAACTGTTTTACACCGGATGCCCTTCCTGACCCATCTTGGTCTCAGACCTGCAGCCTCAGGATCAGGAGACCGCGGCACAGACCACTGAGCTGCCGTCGCCCTCAGTGTATCTTGTAAAGCTCTGTAAAGTGGCAGCTGTGGCTCAGCACGAAGAGCAATCAGAGCGTTATGATCGGTGGTTTGGACACCGCCTCCCCACCTCACATGTGGTGCCATTAAGACACAGACACCACATTTCTGTTTATCTGTGAGTAAACCGAACATGTGAAATGTACTAAAAGGTTTTAAATACGATACACTACTGCTGTAATCTTAGTTCTAGAGAATCAGAAACTGGGCCAAACAGAACACCATTAAGTCTTAATGTCAATATGCTTGAAAAACCAAAGAATTCTCTAAAGTGGATTCTTGCTTAAATAATTTTTGTGACTTTTGACCTTTTTAGTGCAGCGTGACGAGAGACCAGAGTGGTGGCACTAAGAAACCACAGCTGTGATGCTCAAATATCTTTTTCCCAAACTTTGAGTCTTTTTTTTTAATGGTAAACTGAAGAACCTAGTCTGTGTCCAGACCATGCCTTGACGTCATTTTATAATGGATTTAATGAAGCTGGAGATCAAATTACGATTGTTAAATTGTTAAACTTGTTAAAAGTTTAGCTGCATCTATCCATCATCAGACTGTCTTACTGACTGTTTATGATTACATGTTGGGTTAGTGTGATGAATGAAGCTGTCTGTGGGATTTCTTGCTCTGTGGCTCTCAGGCCACGACTGAAACAACAAACCAAAGGAACTATAATTGTTTGTATCAGCTGTGAAATAAAACAGGAGCGTTGCTGGGGTGGTCAGTAGGAAAACTGAGGGCATGTGAGAGATGCAACGGAGGAGCAGGCCATGAGCTGAGTGTTATTTGGGTACGATCTGAACCAATATGAAGCATTTTAATCTTTAGTTTTGCTCCTACAGATGTGAAAACAACAAGGAAAGCAACTTTTTTTGGCTCATGCTTTGCCACATTGCAATATATTGAATAATATCACTCCTAATATTTGTTTGAAAGTGCACAGATCTGCGTTTGTCCATGATGAATCAATGTGCAGTGATTTTTGTGTTTTGTGAACTCATCGCAGATTAATTCAGGTCACAGACCGTTGATTGATGTTTTCAGAAGGAAAATGAGAATTTTAACTAAGATCAGTCAGTCTGAATAATAAGATTCTTGATCCACTTTGACTCTGATACCTAAAAATCTGATTATTTTCTGGTCAATAAATGCATCACAGCTGTTGTGCAGATAAAAATCGGATGTATTGTTTGATAAGGAGCACATAAACTGGACAGTCTGGGGCTGAACACCTCAATGTGTAACTGGCTGCTAGACTTCCTGACCGGGAGACCACAGACAGTACGGATCGGGAGTAACACATCTAGCACCATCACATTGAACACAGGGGCCCCACAAGGATGTGTGCTGAGCCCCCTTCTATTCACCCTGCTAACACATGACTGCACACCATCGTACAGCTCCAACCACTTCATCAAGTTTGCGGATGACACAACAGTGGTAGGTCTCATCAGCAACAACGATGAGACGGACTACAGGAACGAGGTGAGCCGCCTGGCCTTGTGGTGCGGACACAACAATCTCACTCTCAACGTGGAGAAGACAAAGGAGATTGTTGTGGACTTCAGGAAGAGGGATGCCCAACATCCTCCTCTGACCATCAACAGCACCGCAGTGGAGAGAGTGGACAGCACCAAGTTCCTGGGAGTGCACGTCTCAAAGGACCTGTCCTGGAGCAGGAACACTGCAGCACTGGCAAAGAAGGCTCACCAGCGTCTCTACTTTCTCCGCAAGCTGAAAAGGGCTGGAGCTTCAACCCCCATCATGAGCACCTTCTACAGAGGTGCCATAGAAAGTGTCCTGACCAGCTGCATCACTGTGTGGTTTGGTGCATGTACTGCATCCTGCCGCAAGAGCCTCCAGCGCATTGTGAGAGCAGCTGAGAAGATCGTGGGCACCTCCTTGCCCTCACTGCAGGACTTACACAGCAAACGCCTCACTCGGAAAGCCCACCGCATGGCAGGTGATCCCACACACCCACTACACAGCTGCTTCAGACTGCTGCCATCAGGAAGGAGACTGAGGAGTCTCCAGGCTCGAACCAGCAGACTGAGAGACAGCTCTGTTCATCAGGCAGTCAGAATGCTAAACACTCTGCCTGCTCTGCCTCCCCTCCCATTTGAACTGCCTTAACACTAAAACTTTCTCACATACTATCACTCAACACAAAGTTTTTAACACTAGACTCTGTGTCACCAAACGGGTTTTCACTAAACTCTCGGTCATGTGCTCATACAGTTTGCACTACTTCTCATACTTGCACTAATGTCTGTATTACATCACTGCCTATAATCATAATACTGTTTACATTCTCTGTTTACATTTATTAATACTGTTTACTTTTATTACTACTGCTTACATGTAATTACTACTGTTTACATTTATTTACACTACTCTAATATCTACACCACTGCTGGTACATATACAGTGTGCTCTGAACGGTCTTATTTAGGGATGCCCAATGTGCCTTACTGCATATGCCACTTTTTGCCTCTACAACAACATCAACTACTACCTCATACATATACTGTGTACATTGACTCATACGCTGCTTTGCCACTTTGCAAATGTCAATGCTAGAAACCTTTAGTTTATTTTAGTTATACTTTTTATACTCTTTTTTTATACCACTATGCAAAAAAAAAAAAACTCAGGACAGTGTTAGTTTTACTATTTTTATGCTTATGTCTATTATTATATGTTTCAGTGTTTCAATGTTTAGATGTTTACTGTTGCACCGAGGGACTGAGAGAAACGCAATTTCGGTCCTGTGTATGTCCTGCACTGTACATATTGCAGATCTGACAATAAAGTTGACTTTGACTTTGACTTTGACTTAAGGTTTGGAGACGTGTTAAAAAAAAAAACCTGCTTTAATCAATCCTTGTAAAGTCTCATAAAATGTGTTGGTGTTCAGAAAATGTTTTGAGGATGACTCCCAACTACTACCACACCAAAGCTTAATTTGTATAAACATTTTAAAAATGAACACAGTCATTAAAAAAAATCTACCAAAATATCAAAGAAAACAATATTTTTCATTAGTGCTTTTAGAGAGGAATTATAATGGGGCCAAAATCAAAATCAGTTTTTTAGACTTTAACAAAAAAAAATTCAAAACTTGGAATGGCCTAAAAAACCAACTTGTCCATCTCTAATTTCAGCTTGGATGTTTACTGGGTGCTCTGGTTTCCTCCCACAGACTGAAACACATTATGATAGTGGGTAACTCCTAGTCACTCCCTAGTGAGTGAGAGTGCATGGTTGTCCGTCTCATTGTCTCTATAAGTCAGGGTTTATGTGAACACATACTGTAGTATGTAGTATGTAGTATTGAGCATGCATCAGGGTACATGCTGTAGTATTTGCGTGTCCCTGTAATGGTCTTGCGGCCTGACGGGGACATATTTTGCACCGTGACTGTAGGAGAGAAGGACCCTGCATTGAAAAGTGGTTGTAGAAAATGGTTAGATGGATGGATGGACACACTCCTTTTTTTTGGTTTGGTTTTTTGAACCCGTCCAAAAGACCTGACAACTTTTTTTTAGATTTCTACCTGGATTATTGAGCATGCATCAGGGTACTCCATGAGTACATTTGTTCCTTTTACCATTTGCTTTAATAATCTTCTGTACATTCAGTTAACATGTATAAAAATAATTGAATTGGCTCCTTGACTTCC
>JBBPBX010049755.1:0-25227 GCA_038048925.1 Garcialebias charrua
CTTGGTGAGCTGGCTTCCCAGTTACGCTGGTACTTCCCTGAATCTGATGGATCAGATAGTTGGATACGACACCCGTTCAGCTCTATGCCCGAAGCTTTACCAACAGCAGAACAGGAGAGTCTAATTGAAATAGCAACAGATGGATCCCTAAAAGTTGAATTCAACCAGAAGCCACTGCCAGATTTCTGGATCGGACTGGCCACAGAACAGCCTGACTTAGCCAAACGTGCTGTAAAGACGTTGATGCCCTTTGCTACAGTGTGAAAGTGGATTCTCTGACAAAAATGAAAACAAAATACAGAGCAAGACTTTGTGTTGAAAACGATTTAAGACTCAGACTGTCTCAAATTAAACCAAACATTGCAGAGTTGTGCGCATCTTTCCAAGCCCATCCTTCTCATTAAAGCTGTGGTGAGTTTAACTAAATACACTGTTGAATAACTTCGTTATCCCACCATAAAAATATTTAGCAAATTATTCATTCTACACAGGCTAAATTTTCGGATAATTCATAGACTATAAAATAAATGTGTTGCTTAGTAATACTAACATTTACTAATAAACATCATTTGGTGGTAAATAACAGTTGCATATTATTTTTATTTGATGGGTGCAGTGTTTACAAACACATTTTAAAGGCCGTGTAATTAGGGGGTACTTGGCTTGAGGTCAGATGCAGAGGCGGCCGCCACTAGAGGGCGCTAGGGGCGCCGCTCCTCCTTGGAACTGCAGAACTGCAGCTCTTCTTCTTCACCATTTGAAGATTTTTTTTTTTATAAAGAGAGTCAGAGTCAGAGTCAGAGAGTCTTTATTGTCATTTGCACCGCATGTGGTACATGAGATGAAAACGAGATTATGTACACGAGGTCCCAGTTACATCCAACAACAAATGAAAGAGAAAAACAGTAATAACATCGAGAACTAACTAAGAAAAACATCAACTAGTAATACACTAAGCCTAATATAGTGGGAATAAACAGCAGCACGAACATGAGTTTGTATGAGCAGATGGTCACAGATGAACACAGATGAACACAGCAACAAGAAAACATATCAGCATCAGCATGATGTGATATTTTGCAGTGTTTATTTTAATTTTATTTTTATTTATTCATGAGTCTAACAGCCTCAGGGTAGAAGCTGTTCCTCAGTCTAGTGGTTCTACACTTGATGCTCCTCAACCTCCGTCCTGAGGGGAGTGGGGCAAAGAGTGAGTGTGCTGGATGAGTGAGGTCTTTCATGATACAGGTGGCTCTTTTCCTGCATCTAGAGGTGTAAATGTCTGTGATGGTGGGGAGACTGACTCCAACAGACTTCTGTGCAGCCTTCACCACTCTCTGCAGAGCTTTCCTCTCTTCAACTGTGCAGCCTCCATGCCACACGTTGATGCTGGAGCACAGGATGCTCTCCACTGCACACCTGTAGAAGGAGGTGAGAACTGGGCTGCTCAGACCAGCTCGTCTCAGCCGTCTGAGGAAGTAGAGTCTCTGATGACCTTTCTTGATCAGGCTGGTGGTGTTGTTGCTCCAGCTGAGGTTATCATTCATGTGTACACCCAAGTATTTGTAGCTGGAGACCACTTCCACTGCAGACCCACCTATTATCAGTGGGGCATGGGTGTGTTTGTTCCTTCTGAAGTCCACAATCATCTCCTTTGTCTTCTTCACATTCATGTGAAGATTATTCTCTTTGCACCAGCTCTCCAGGTGTTCCACCTCCTGTCTGTAGCTGGACTCATCATTGTTTGTGATGCATCCCACCACCGCTGTATCATCTGCAAACTTAACAATATGACAGCCTGGAAGTGTGGCTGTACAATCATATGTGAGCAGAGTGAACAGAAGGGGGCTCAGCACACATCCCTGAGGAGAGCCAGTGCTGAGGGTTATGGTGGAGGAGGAGAAGTTGTGGATCTTCACGGACTGTGGTCTGTCTGTTAAGAAGTCTAGTACCCAGTTACAAATAGAGGGGCTTAGTCCAAGTGTAGATAGTTTGTCTATCAGAGTTTGGGGGATCATGGTGTTGAAGGCAGATGTGAAGTCCACAAAGAGCAGACGCACGTATGAGTCCTTCTGATCCAGGTGGGTGAGAGCAGTGTGGACCACGGAAGAAATGGCGTCCTCTGTTGATCGGTTCTCACGGTATGCGTATTGATGAGGGTCCTCGTTGATGTTGACGGTTGCCTTGATGTGGGACATGACCAGTTTCTCAAAACATTTAGCGACTATCGGGGTGAGGGCCACCGGTCTATAGTCATTCAGACCAGTCACTGTGGAGCTCTTTGGGACTGGGATGATGGTCGCGGTCTTCAGGCAGGTGGGAACTGACTCCAGTGCAAGTGAGGTGGTGAAGATGTCAGCCAGCACCTCACAGAGCTGGTCCGCACATTCCTTCAGAACTTTCCCTGGGATGTTGTCTGGTCCGGTTGCTTTATGAGGATTAATCTTTCTGAGACTGCCTCTCACTTCTGCTGCGGACACCCTGAGATGCTCTTCATCTGGTGATGAGGTGAGTCTGGTGCTAGCAGGTCTGTTTGGATCATCAAAACGTGCATAAAACTTATTGAGGGCATCAGGCAGAGATGGGTCCCTGGGGCATTGTTTGTTTTTGCCTTTGTAATCTGTTATGCATTTAATACCCTTCCACATGCTCCGTGGGTCTTGTGAGGTGAACTGTCCCTCGATCCTCTGTGCATACGTGGCCTTGGCCTTCTTAATGCCATCCTTCAGTTCATTCCTGCTCTTTCTCAGTTCCACTTTATCTCCTGACTTGAATGCAGTGTCTCTGGCTGCTAGCAAGGCGTGAACTTCTTTATTTAACCAGGGTTTCCGGTTCGGGTAGGATTTCACATATTTTTTTATGGATACATTTTCAGAGCATGTACTGATGTAACCCAGGACTGAGGAAGCGTACAGTTCCATGTCCACTGAACTACCATCAGTGGCTGCTTCTCTGAAAACTAAAAGTGAAATAATAAAATAAAAATATTTCGAAATGCATGCATATATGTTTTTAGTTGTGTAGGATAAATATTTTATGAGTAATGATTGTTTGTTTCAAAAAACGTTTTCTGATTGTGAGTGACGTACTTCCGGTTTCCCTGCTCGGCGCCGCCTGGGGGCTTTTCCCATGCTTTTCCATTGAATCTAATTATAACTAGCGGCCGCTAGCGGTCGTAGCTTATGTCCCATCTGTACAAAACTTTTGGATTGTACAGGTCGCATTTTCCGCCGCCCTCGAGCCTGGACTCGTCTCTTATCGCCACGGATCGCCAGCGCTTCCGGTTCGAGCCAGGAGGGAGGGGGGAGCGGGGGATTCTCTCTGTTTACACCTTCAGAGCTGATCACACGCAACTAGCGACGTTGAACAGCAGTAATTATTAATGGTGCCTTTCTACACAGGTAAGCAAGTAATATTAAGTGAGTTTAATGAATCGCTACATGAGCAAAGTTTGAGCTGATCTCTGTGTGCGTGACGTGGTGTGTTGTGTTGCGGTCAGTCAACAGTACAGCAAGGGCTTGCTGTCTCTCCAACAGTAGCTAGCTACAAGCTGTGCTTATCTGTGGTGTATTGTACAACATTATAAAAGTTGCTAGTTATTATAAACCCGAATGTCTGAAGACGACTTCTGTCTGTCCATCTTCAGCTCATGTCATGAACTGTTTTACTCCTCAGTGTCTGTGTTAAAGGTTCAGTATGTAACATTTTTTATAAACATATTTCTTCACTCTGCCACATCTCCTGACAGTAGCTACAAGACAGATGCTTAAACTGCTAAACTTCAGCAAAAAGAGGAAAATATTGATGAGTAGCAAAACACTAAAAGTAGCAATTTTTTTGCTGAAAGTATCAAAATGCTAGTTAAAAGCAGTGGTGGACTGGAGAAAGTACTCAAACACTGTACTTAAGTAAAAGTACAAATAAACAGACAAAAATGTACTCTAGTGTAAGTAGAAGTACCACATTAATGTTTTTACTTAAGTAAAAGTAAAGAAGTATTTGCTTTTAAAAATACTTAAAGTATTAAAGTAAAAGTACTTGCTGAATGTATTACCTAATGCAATGGCCTACAGTATCATTAAGTGTGCGTACTGTATGTATATTTTCTGTAATACTTTAAAAGTGTTGTTCCAGTTTAAAGAACAATGCTGCAGATAGTGCATGATTTTATTGAGTGACACCGTTCACACTTGGGCTTGTGATTCTGTGTGCGTCAGAATTTCAGGGATGACCTGCAGGTTAAATGTCATTAAATAAAATAAGAAAGAGGAATGATTATACCTCTGAATTTTTTTATTTAACACAAAATAAAACCAGTAAAAACATTGAAGTAAAAGTTGTCTGATGAAAAAAGGAGCATTAGACCTAACAAAGGAATAGACATTGATCACTTCAACTCCAGTTTGTCATCAATGGGAGAGAGAATCTGTCCTGCTGTACTGAATAGTCTTTCAATAATCTTTCAATATTTTTTTAATAAGGCCATGGGTGGTGCATATCTTCTAGCTGATTCTCCACGGTGGAATCCATTGTGGGTGAGAACTGGTCCCAGGACCAAGATGGAAACGAGGACTGGAAACACAACAAAAAACAAGGTAAGTGTCTCTCAAAGTACTGTACTCACAAACTGGCTAGAAGCATAAATACCATGAGTAGGCATCAATGCTCCAGCGAAGAGTATGACTTGACTGCAGCCTTAAGTATAGGTAGAGCTCATCAGGTGGATCACAGTAAAATAAATCATTTTTCTTCCCCATAAATCAGTTATTTAAAATCTAATCTGGAATCATTCCTCCTTGTTAGACTTGAGTTGACCTGTTTAAGTTGGGCCCAAATTTGTTATTATCTTTTGATTTATTTTTCATTGAAATTGTAATGATTTCAGTAAACCCAGATTGGTACGAGACCCGGAACGAGACAAGACTCCACAAGATAGAAAATTAAACAGTGTTTATTTTGTGCAGGTGACTATTTACAGGTGATCCTCTGGAGCTCCTGAGAAACAAACAGGATGTCAGATGGATTGGAATAAGAGTGGTCCTTTGATTATTTGTGATGTTTTTCCTCTTACAGGTTGGATGGTTTGAGTAGAGCATGAGAGTGAATCCAAGTGAGTCCAGAGGATGGTGAACCAGTTCCACTCCACAGATGGATGGCTTGGAGGATCAGGCACGAGGACCAGGAACTGAACCCAAGGCGAGCCAGAACAGAAAGGGATCCACGAACACAGGAGAACTGGAGGCACAGAGAACAAGGTTAGAAACTCTTTTTGAGGAAACAAACAGGCTGAGAGCATAAATACCATAAATAGCTCAATGCCCCAGCGAAGAGTAGAACTTGACTGCAGCCTTATATAGTTGAAGGTCTCTTCAGGGAGATGACCGGCAGCTGTGGTAATTGGCAGCCATCTTGAGTAGGAGCTGCAGCCAGTAGAACTCTCACAGAAATTTAATTATTTGTTAGTTTATTTTTGGAACTATTAAATTGAATTATTTGGTGGATTTTTGAACACCTTTGTCCTTATTTAAGTCTGGACCCTCACAATTCTATTTACATTATGAACTTGTATTACTAAAATAATTATAACAGAATATGATAGAAGTTGTCCAAAAATTGAAAAGTGGAAGCAGAACACTCCCATTCTCTTTTCACACTGATGCCTCAAACAAGGTGAAGATGAACCATGTTTAATTAATAATAGTGTTATACAAATGGATACAACTGATATATACAAATAAAAACATGAACAAACTTACTTTACAGTATACAAACATAATTATGCATACTTCTACACATGCTTAAAATTTTTTTATGGCACCCCCCCTAAAAAAAATCACCAGCCGCCACTGGTCAGATGTCTGAAGGGGTACAGAACTGAAAAAAGTTTGGGAACCACTGCACTAAAGCTCCTGGGTCATTACCAATAGTAATTCCAGAAAAATACAATTCACAACAATGTGCCAAAGAACAGAGGAAAATGTAAAGAAAATAAACAACGAAGCAACACCAAAACAAGCATACCAATGTTTTTCAAACTTCCAATGTGTGGAATAAAATGTAGGCTTCTACAGTATATGGAGCACAGAGAATTCATAATTATCTGGATATCTATCGTGGATATAAGATCCAAGAAAAATGTGCTGAGTTTTCAATTAAAACTGACCATAATGGACCACCAACAAGATATAAAATAGATTATGATGCTGAATATGAATGTTTTACAAGTGGAGGATTCACAGGCGATCAAGGAATCAATGTAGGAAATACGACAGTGAAATGTAATGTGACCTGGGTTTTTTCTTGGTTTCCACATGCAAAAATGACACCAATCTTTTTCAATACACCTGTTTGGTATGAAAACCCAGAACCTCTAAGTCAAGAATGTGAAAACCATATCTGTCAAGTCTCCCGTTTTGGCCGGGAAACTACCGGATTTTACCCCTCTTTCCCGACGTCATCCCGAATTATTATTTTCCCGTATTATAATATTATAAAATAAAAATAAAAAATATTCCAGTGCCTCTGTCATTAGCCTCGCGAGAACTGCCACCTGCAGTAGCCTCGGTGGCAGTTCTCGCGATGTTAGTGCTGGTAGCGCCGGGAACAAACCCTGAAAAACACACCAGAGATAGATGAATGTAACGAGAGAGAAGGCGTCCCTGCCAAAAAAGTTAAAACTTTGTGTAAATATCTTGAAAAATGGGACAGCGAATTTAAAGAAGAGTAGGGTGGGGCACAATTACGCGTTTTGTAAGATTTGTAACTGCTACGTTAGTGTCTCTCATGGAGGAAGGAACGATGTCCGTCAGCATGAAAAATCCGTCAAGCACAAACGCGGGCTAGAGGCAAGAATGTTCACAGCATTTCAATGTCAACAAAGGTAGGCATATCAGATTGTGATCACATAACTGGTTTGTAAGTGGCTGATAGGTAGTTATTTTAGATTTCTTGTAAACCTGTCTTAAAATGTAAGGGGTCCTGGACTTTGGTTGGGCTAGTGCAAGGGTCTGCAACCTGCGGCTCTGGAGCCACATGTGGCTCTTTGCTCCCTCTTTAGTGGCTCTTTCAAGCTTTGGCTAAAACTGACATAAAACTGAATTTTATTGGTGGTACAAACAACAAAAAAGAATGAATTCAAACAGATTTGATGCCATTTCTTTTACAAATATGTGAACACTGGAGCGAGTACGAGTAAAACATACTTTAATTTGATGCTTTATTTCTTTTCATGAAGAACTGTCTGCATAGTTTAAATATATATATTTTTTAATTTAAAAACAGATAAACACTGAAAACTTCCCCTTTACAAGAATCTGGTCTTTTTCTTTAATAAATGTTAAAAAGCATTTTGCTTTATAGTGTGACCCTTACTAGCCACAAAATCCCCTTCAGCAAACCTAAAGTGGCCCATGGGCCACCAGTTGATAACCACAGTTGTAGCAGGTTGTTGCGGCTCTGGACACGTTTAATGTAGTGAACAATGGTGAAAAACGGCTCTTTTTATCGTAAAGGTTGCAGACCCCTGGGCTAGTGGGATGGCTCGGAGTACCCAGCAGAAAATTTCCCTTATTTTTAAATCCAAAACTTGACAGGTATGGTGAAAACATAACCATGACAATTCCAACAATGTATTTATTCGGTGACCAAACCTTTCCTATCGCTGATAGTTATTGGATGTGTGGAGAAGATGTTTTGCTGAATATTTTGCCACCAAGATGGGTTGGATTGTGTGCAATGGTTCGAATGAAAGTGCCAGTGACAATGTTACATGACCGAGTGAATGAGTTAATTAAATTGGACACAAATGAATATAGGAAGAGAAATAAAAGACATGATGTTTTGGATAAAAATGTATATTTAAACACAATAGGTAACCCAAAGGAATTCCATATGAGTTCAAAACAAGGGATGAGATTAAAGCAGGGGTAGAATCTATCCTGCCATGGATAACAGTTAATAAAAATGTTGAATGGATTAATTATATTTATTATAACCAACAGCGAATTCTTAATTACACCACTGAAGCACTTGGAATGATTGGAGAACAATTACATGAAACAAGTAGAATGACAATGCAAAATAGACAATCGTTAGATTGGCTATTAGCAGCTAAAAGCAGAGTTTGCTAATTTTTTTAAGATGAATGTTGCACGTACATTCCTTTTTTTTTTTTTTTTCCATTTATAGATGGCCTCCCTTCACACCTTTTAGCCATCCTCTCACTCCAATATTTATTTATTTATTTATTTATTTATTTATTATTTATTTTTAAGAGAGAAAGAAAGAAAAGAGAAAGTAAGGCAACATATCAACAATTATCAACCAAAAGAGCACAAGGCAAACACACCCAACCTCCGTCCACAATCCTGCAAAGCACATGACAGAACACAACAATGGAACATACATGTGTAGTGGACCTACCCAGGGTCAAACTAAGGTTTTTGAACTGTCCAGTGATGACCTTTACTGACCTCTCAGTAAAGCAAGACATTTACTACAAAATCATTCATTTAGCTATAATCTGATAACATAGTCACCAAAAAGAGACTATTTCTATCTTTGATTTTAGGCTGATGTGATCAAAAGAATAACTTTTGTCATTTTCATGATGTGTGCTTTTAAGCTGTGTTATTCTGTAAGAGTTAAACTGTGTTCACTGCTGTGTTAAAGGTGAAATCTCGGGTCACATAGACCAGACGGTTTTGTTTAGAAAGTCAGAAGACAGGTTAATCCGTTGTTTTTCATGAACAAGGCTCCAGCTTCTCTGTCTTTTCCTAAACAAATCTCCCTCTGCTCTGGCTGTAACCTTGGGTCTGATAAGGCAAGTGAACTCCTCTCTAAGTCGCTTTTTAAGTTCTAACTGTGCGGAAACGCTTCAGAGTTTCTGGGAGCTTCAAAAGAGATGTGAACCTTCCCAAAGAGCTGAATGACCACCAGTCACGCGCTAAGGACTCGTCATCCAGCTGGGACTGATAACATGTTGTTATGGGTCCACTTCGAACGAGCGTAAGCTCAAAAACTTTGATTATTCCTCCCTGGAATAAGTTTATCTTGAAGTCAGAGGCCAGGAGCTGACATATTTTCTGATGACCAACGCGAAACCAGGAGACGTTGGAAACGTAAACGAATACCCTGCTCGAAGGTACTGTACTGGTTCCCACAAGGACCCGTGCATCTGAAAAGCTACAAGGTCTTCCCTCTTACCGGGCTGTCGTCGAAAGGTAAAGAGCTGTTTACAAAACGTACCTGGATTTTAGCAGAAGTCGGATGAGAAGTGTCACTTTGGTCTCATGCTCCCAATTCTTCTTAAATCTTTCCTCCTATTTCTTTTCCCTCTCAATCTAAGCTGGAAACTATTTTAAGTTAAAGAGCCACAGACTAAATATGTTTAACATCTAGTATTTATGTCTGTTGTGTTGAATTTAAGTGTGCTGACGTTTTAAATTACAAGAAAGTGAAATCCTGTCAATCAAGTGTAATGGTGTTAATTTAGTTGATTCATTTTAAATAAATGATAGTGTCTCTTTGACATATCAAGCTAAGTTAACGTGTCCATTGTCACTTAATGGCTCTGTTTATTTATCCATCATAAAGATCACAGATATATTGAGTAAACTGAAAAAGAAAAGAATCCGTGAATTTACTATTCAATCTGAATAAGTAAATTAATTAAGGTAAAGAGGTCAGTATTAATATTGACCTCCTCATAATCCTTTACATCTGGTGGCCCTACGTGTTTTCTAAAAGTTTATTGATAGCTCTGTGGTCTCTCATGAACTGTAACGTCATGTTTGCATAAGAGGATCCAAGTTTTAAACTCTGAGGATAATAATTTTGGCTGGAAGTGTTCAAAGCAGGCAGATTCTGCATGTTTTTATCATTTGAGGCTGAGGAATTGTTATTCGTTTCAACTCTGTTACACGCTGTTGGAAGCATTCAGGTGAGGTTTTTGTCAGTCCGTGGTCTGTGGGGGTTCTGGTTCGGTCCAGTTCACGCAGACTCCTGTACAAAGCTTTGTTTGACCGCCGAGTCAAAAGCCTGAAAGCTACTTTAACATCTACAAGATTGCTGTGCTGGTATTTTACATTTTAGAGCAGGTCAAAGAAGCATATTACTGTTAGAACGTTGTCGAATGGGTTCAGACCCGAGTTTTCTGCTCCACTAAAAGTGGACCAGAACCGACCTTGACGCGCTCCGAGAGAGTCCGTGTTTGTTCAACAGCTGCAGTGCTGTGTTACTGAGCGTAACTAAGTTGGCCTGTCTAGGTGTGTTCGCCGCATGTTTCAGAATTTTGGGAAGTTAGTTTGTAGCGTTTGAGTTGTTTTAAGGGTCTATAAAGTTGTGGTCTGCTGTGCAAGCTAACGTTAAAAGGACGTGTACTGTCTGCATGTCTGTTTATGAGCTGTGATTGGATAAACGAGAGCTGTGAACTGTCAATCACTCTCGTAGCGAACGCTGATTCGCTGATTTGGGAACGCACGCTGTTGCGAACAACCCACTTTGTCGTCATTTCCGGCACTGCATTGGTCGAAGGTAATATAGAACTACGTTCACCATGGTTGCTTGTGAAAAGGACTACAAGCGCTGTGATTGATTGGTTGACGTCACGTATCTGTTTAGCGAGCTCCGCCTCGCTCAGCAGAGCTGGTGACGCGCTGCGTCGACCCGCCTATTTGTGTCGTCATTTCCAGGTGCACTTCGGGTGACAAGCAGTTCACACATTACACAGGGCAAACTGAGATTTCACTGAGAGTTTAAACACTCATTTCAAGCCATCTAAACTGTCTAACAACATAGATTTGTCTCTGACAAGAACGTGGTTCGAGCGTTTATCACTGACACACTAGAAACTAATTCTGAAAAGGTTGTTTTTAGTTTAAATACTGAATGAAATAAATCAGTCACCTCGTGATAACAAACATTAAGACTCGAAGCTGCCCCCTGTTGGTTAACAGACGTTGACAGATGAGTTTTCTCAAATACATCATGAGAAGTCAGCATTTTTATGGTGAATTACCAGCTTTTAAAATTGTTCTGTACGCAAACAAAAACTCCTGTTTATTCTAAATACAAATTTTAGAATAACAGAGGTACAGACAAACAATTTATGCTCATTTTAAATACTGAAGAGATTTAAAATAACACTCAAAAGGGCATTTTTTTATTTGATTTTCAAATTAAAAAAAAAAAAATGATGGAGAATAGAGCATTTCCACATTAAGCTCTTCACATCTCTGAATTTTAAACAGAATTGGTGTGCACAACTGCACACTTTTAGTTAAAAATGGCATTTTTAACGTTTTTCTGTGTACAATTAATGACTCCAGTTTATTTTAAATAAAAAGTTTAAAATAACAAACAAAATTACATTTTTCAATCCAGATAACTGCGGCAACTCAAAACAGTTTTACTGAATCTGAAATACATTCTCTTGGAGCAAAATAAAACAAAATCTGCTAACATTTTAGTGTGAACATTGCATTTATTTGAAATCTTTAAGAAGGCGGTTGAGTGAAAGACAGAAAACATTAAGCGTGGTTTAATAGTAATTGTTTTAAAAAATAGGTCTATTAAGTTAATACGGCCACGAAGGCTTAAAGGTGCTATGTGTAACTTTCTGTAGAGTGCAGAACTTAGAAAAATTTTCAACAGGCAAAGCATTCTGATCCCTCCCCCTCAGAGCCATATATGGCTCTGAGGGGGAGGCTCTGCTGAGATTCAAATTCAAGCTCTGTTTTTATTGGCTGATTCAAATTCAAGCTCTGTTTTTAATTGGCTGGTTACAAACTCTGTTTTTATTGGCTGTCATTGTCCTGGTCACTCTGTGTTTTTAGTGTTTTTATAAATGCTGATAGAGAAGCAAGGGGACTATAGTTTTTTTCAGAGATTACTTTGTCTAACATCAGTTTGTCAGTAGATAGTGACAGAGTGAAGAAATATGTTAAAAATATATTGTTTGAAAAGTTACAGACTACATTACAATCTTACATACCCCAGCTTTAACTTACCATATTTTTCATTGAAGGTAAAACCTAAAATAAATAAAAAGGTACTGAATGAAGGAAAGACTTGTTTATAGATTACAGGAACAAACCCAGAAAGCTGTTTTAGTTAAATAACTCACCGCTAAGAAAGCATTTATTTGCATACACTATTATAAATACCGTCTTATTGATTCAAACAAACATCTCTCATTAATTTGGAGAAATTTCAAAACAAAGATGGGATATGACGATTATGATGAAGCTTTCAAGCTGATCGCATCAAGGCGTGAAGAGCTGGAAGTATTAAAGCAGAAGTGCATTCAAGAACGTGAAGAAGATCACCGAAAAAAACTTGAGTTCGAACGTTTGTTAGGCGAATTAAAAACACAACGGGGTGCTGTAAATGTTTGTGACGCTCACAGACAAAACAATGACCCGATCTGGTTAAAAACAAAACCAGAACGTGAACTACATTACCAAGAAAAGGTCAAATCCCACTCGCTGGAGCTGGAAGGGACAAGTTCATCAACTCCCTCTCCTAAAATAGGCGAGAAAAAACATGTTTTTCAAACTAACAAACCACGACATCTCGATGTCCGCTGGAACTATGACCCGATATGGTTGAGAAGGACGAGCACACGCCCTGTCCCTGCACCTCGGACGAAGCTGCCCGAGATAAGCAAAAAACCACAAACGGTGGACGCCCGCTCTTTAAGTGACCCTCCGCGGTCTACACCGAGCAAAGCTCCTGCCCCTGCACTGCGGACTGGACAGTCCGGGAGTAGCAAAAGGTCACAGAAGTTCCAGGAAAAAGGCACCATACCTCTAAGCTCTGATGAGATAGTGGACATAAGTTGGTTGTTTGAAAACTTGAATGATACAGAGGATGACCGAACTGGTACATTGAGTGACCTTGTCTTTGATAACTCAGAGCACATGGATAACTCAGAGCACACAGTTAGTGACAACAATAGCAAACGACAAAAAGAAAAACGTCTCAAAAAGGGCCTTGAGCTACAACATCAGTTTAACACTAGGATGACTGAATTTTCAAGATCCTGAGGACAAACCCCCTCCTTTTCCTGAACAATTATTGGACCATTAACTGCCTTTTGTTATAAATATGTGTGTACTCAACTCAGACACCCCCACCACACCCGACTGCATTCCAATGTTTTCACCAGGTAAGACTCTGCTTGCACTTCCCCCCTTAGTCAGAGCAGTATGAAAGCAGACAGACAGGAGTGAACCATTATTTTGTACCCTTCTGTGGTATGTGGAGCAAACAGAAACATTATGGCACCCAAGAAGACCTACACTGTTTCAGAAGTGTTGGAATTACTGACTGCCGTGGATGACTGCAAGTCAGATGGAGGAGAGGAACTAGCTTTTGACAAAGTAGATGATTCAGACACCGAGTTGAACTTAGAACTTTCTACAGATGATGATACCAGTGGTGAATCTGATAAAGAGCAGTGCAGCCCTCCCAGAAAAAAACGTTCAGAAGCAAAGAAAAACATATCAGCATCAAGTGTGAAAGCAAAGGATGGGACAGTTTGGGAGACTGTAGGTGCTGGACACCTGCAGCAGCAAGAATTCCATGCAGAGGCTGTATTCCAAGAGAGGGCAGGACCTACAGAACATGCCAAGGTAATATTTCTGTTTGTTAGACATTTTTGTGTTGTGTTTGTATAAATATTTATAATTTTGTAGTTTAGCAGTGTGTATATTGCTTTTTTGTTTTCGTTTTCTTAGTAAAAAAAGCAAAAATTTTGTCATGTATCAAAACTAAAACAAAGCAAAGTGCAGTAAAACGGAAGTGATACTGTATATAATTAAAATATTTATTTATTTTCTTTCCTGCAGCGTCGGATAACGAGTAGACTTCAGAGCTTTCTGTGTTTGTTCAACATGGAGATGCTTCTGATCATCACAAAGTGCACCAACCATGAAGCCCACAGAACAAATGACACCTGGAGCCTTTTTGTCAGTGAGCTTATGGCTTTCATAGCCGTTCTGTTTCTACGAGCAACTCTCTGCCCAATTGGTGCAATGATCGAGTCTTGGTCAGAAAAATATGGTGTGCCTGTAATCAAGGAGACGATGTCCCGTGACTGCTACAAAGAAATCATGAGGTACTTGCGCTTTGACAACAAGGACACCCGTGCGGAACGTGTGAAGACCGACAGATTTGCTGCAGTTTCAGACATTTGGCAACGTTTTGTAAGTAACTGTCAGCAGTGCTACGTACCAGGACAGTACATTACTGTTGATGAGCAGCTGTTTCCAACCAAGGTACGCTGCCCTTTTACACAGTACATCTCAACTAAGCCAGATAAATTTGGCATAAAGTTTTGGATTGCTGCAGACTTGGACACAAATTATATGTGCAACGCCATTCCATATTTAGGAAAGGACCTCAGCCGTCCTAAAGGAGAAAGACTATCTGAGAATGTTGTCATGAAACTCATGGAACCATTTCTGGGCAATGGAAGAACTGTAACCATGGACAACTTCTTCACATCTGTGACACTGGCTAACAGACTGCTAAACCACAACACAACTCTGCTCGGCACAATCAACAAAATTAGACGGGAGATTCCCCTTCCAGCAAAAAATGGCAAGGCCTGGAAAGAATTCTCCACACAAGTGTACAAATCAGGCAGTGCCACACTGACCGTGTATGCTCCTAAGAAAAACAAGTTCTGTGTTCTCAGCACCATGCACCAACAAGTGCTAGTTGGCAATGAACATTAAAAAAACCAAACACTATAACAGATTACAACTCCATGAAGGTATGTAGATAAGTAATATTGCTGCAATGGTTTTATACATCTATACTTTACTTGTTATATTGTTGTTCAAAATCTAACATTTAATTTAATTTAATTTTTTGCAGTGTGGCGTTGACATAATGGACCAGATGGCACGTGTATATACGGTGCGTGCCGGCACATGCAGGTGGCCCATTGCCGTGTTCTACAACATGCTTGACCTAGCAGCAATAAATGCTTATGTGTTATACAAGGCCTGCATTAGGTCCAAGGAAAGCAGAAGAGACTTCATACATGGCCTTGCACTGGAACTTCGTCAGCGTTTTATGATAGAAAAGGCCATGCTGAAAAAGCCACGTCCCCAGCCTGGTCCTGGAAAGACGACACAGTGTCAGGTTCAGACCCTCTGCAAAAGAAACCGCAGCAAAAAACAGTGTGCAATTTGCAAGAAGTTTACCTGTCGCAAATGTAGAAATGAGGACAACTGGGTGTGTAATAAGTGTTAGATGTGAAGCAGCAACAACTACACACCAACATTTAGATTTTGTTGTAAAAACAAAATGTATATATTGCTTTTGTATGATGATTTGCAAAAGAAACAGCAGCAAAAAACAGTGTGCAATTTGCAAGAAGTTTACCTGTCGCAAATGTAGAAATGAGGACAACTGGATGTGTAATAAGTGTTAGATGTGAAGCAGCAACAACTACACACCAACATTTAGATTTTGTTGTAAAAACAAAATGTATATATTGCTTTTGTATGATGATTTGCAAAAGAAACAGCAGCAAAAAACAGTGTGCAATTTGCAAGAAGTTTACCTGTCGCAAATGTAGAAATGAGGACAACTGGGTGTGTAATAAGTGTTTGATGTGAAGCAGCAACAACTACTCACCAACATTTAGATTTTGTTGTAAAAACAAAATGTATATATTGCTTTTGTATGATGATTTGCAAAAGAAACAGCAGCAAAAAACAGTGTGCAATTTGCAAGTTTACCTGTCGCAAATGTAGAAATGAGGACAACTGGGTGTGTAATAAGTGTTAGATGTGAAGCAGCAACAACTACACACCAACATTTAGATTTTGTTGTAAAAACAAAATGTATATATTGCTTTTGTATGATGATTTGTAAATATTATTTTCAATAAAATGCTGCAAATTCATGTTTATGTATCTTGAACCTAATTCCCTCTGCCATATCTGCTGATTTCGGACTACATGAAGTCAACTGATGGACCGACACAGGTCACACGACATGAGGTCAACTGACGGACCAACACAGGTCACATGACCTGAGGTCAACTGATGGACCGACACAGGTCACATGACCCGAGATCAACTGACGGACCGACACAGGTCACATGACCTGAGGTCAACTGACAAAACGACACAGTTCACACGACATGAAGTCAACTGACGGACCGACACAGGTCACATGACCTGAGGTCAACTGATGGACCGACATAGGTCACATGACCTGAGGTCAACTGACGGACCGACACAGGTCACATGACCTGAGGTCAACTGACGGACCGACACAGGTCACATGACCTGAGGTCAACTGATGGACCGACATAGGTCACATGACCTGAGGTCAACTGACGGACCAACACAGGTCACATGACCTGAGGTCAACTGACGGACCGACACAGGTCACATGACCTGAGGTCAACTGACGGACTGACACAGGTCACATGACCTGAGGTCAACTGACAAAACGACACAGTTCACACGACATGAAGTCAACTGACGGACCGACATAGGTCACATGACCTGAGGTCAACTGATGGACCGACATAGGTCACATGACCTGAGGTCAACTGACGGACCGACACAGGTCACATGACCTTAGGTCAACTGACGGACCGACATAGGTCACACGACATGAGGTCAACTGACGGACCGACACAGGTCACATGACCTGAGGTCAACTGATGGACCGACATAGGTCACATGACCTGAGGTCAACTGACGGACCGACACAGGTCACATGACCTGAGGTCAACTGACGGACCGACATAGGTCACACGACATGAGGTCAACTGACGGACTGACACAGGTCACATGACCTGAGGTCAACTGATAGACCGACATAGGTCACATGACCTGAGGTCAACTGACGGACCGACACAGGTCACATGACCTGAGGTCAACTGACGGACCGACACAGGTCACACGACATGAAGTCAACTGACAGACCGACACAGGTCACATGACCTGAGGTCAACTGATGGACCGACATAGGTCACATGACCTGAGGTCAACTGACGGACCGACACAGGTCACATGACCTGAGGTCAAGTGACGGACCAACACAGGTCACATGACCTGAGGTCAACTGACAAAACGACACAGGTCACACGACATGAAGTCAACAAACGGACTGACACAGGTCACATGACCTGAGGAAAACTGACGGACCGACATAGGTAACATGACCTGAGGTCAACTGACATACCGGTATAATGGACCAGATTGCACATTTATATACGGTGCGGCCCATTGCCGTGTTCTACAACATGCTTGACCTGGCAGCGATAAATGTTTATGTGTTATACAAGGCCTGCACTGGGTCCAAGGATTTTGGACTGAGGGGTAGGGGGTGGGGGGGTGTAGGTGTACAATTAATGGGTCTTTAGTAGGGTCATTAGCATTTGAATCGACAATATATAGCCCACTGAAAGGGACCGGGGGATTCAGAAGCCAAGTTCACTTGCGCAAAAAAGCGCAGCCTTAGTCAAAGTAGTGTTAAACAATCAGTGATGAAACAGTGCGCTGTAACTGCTGTTGAGGCTCACATGCAAAACAAAACACCCACTGAGGCGTGCCCAGGTCAAAAGGTCGTATCCCAGTCGCAAAAAAGCGAGAATAAACACCGTCGTCTCAAAGGTCCTCTGACCTCAGAAGAGGCAGAGAACATGCGTCGGTTGTTAAAAGAGTGGGATGATACTAGCGAGAATGAACACTATCGTCTCAAAGGCCTTCTGACCTCAGAAGTGGTGGAGAACACGCGTCGGTTGTTAAAAGAGTTGGATAATACTAGCAAGAATGAACAAGATTTTCAAACTGACATACACCGAAATGTTGGTACCAGTTGGAACAGTGACTCAAAATGGTTTAAAGGGAGCCCCGCCCCTGAAGCACCTCAGATTGAAAAATCTGAGACAAGCAACGAACCACAAAAGGTAGGTGTTCACTCTCTAAGAGACCCACAACGGTTCAGATCGAACCAGATGGGTGAAAACCAAGGTCCATCGGTGGGTGGACTTCAAAAGAAATTGAAGGATGAGGACCTATACTCATGTAACTATGCGTTGTCCCAACAGACACCCCCGAGCCTTGGAACTGCACCTCCCGCGCCTCGAACAGAACAGTTCGAGACAGGCAAAGAGTCACGAATGTCCCGGAATAATGGCCCAACACCTCTATGCTCGGAAGAGACAGAGGAAGTAAGTAGTTTGTCAGTAGATTTGAATGTTACTGTGCTTGACCAACCTGATACAATGAGTGGCGTTATCATTGATAATGACACTATCAACATTGACCAACCTGGAGCGATGTGTAGCACTGTCTTTCACAAAGACTCAGAGCACACAAATAACTCAGCGCACACTACTACCAACATTGCCATGGATGTTGACAGCAAACCAATTGCTGACACACAACCAACATCCTGAAGGTCATGATGCTGACAGTAAACAAGATTACACAAACAGAGTCACACGTGAACAGAAACGTGGGCCAAGACCTGTGAGGTTTCTGTGCAACTTTATACAAAGGGGGGTGGCTAAGAAAGCTTACCTACCTATCACACTGGAAGGTGTCCTTGAGCGTGAAGCCCTCCTGGATGGTAGTGCTGATATAACCATTATGTCGGCCAAGCTGTTCGAGGAGCTGAGGACCGCCGCTAACGGTGTTGACAGGCAAATACCCTTTGAGAAATGTGCTATTGAGCTACAGGGTCTCGCAGAGACGAGAACAACCCTAACAGCTATGGCTATGGTTCACATGCAGATTGGCGAAATGACACTACGCCACCCGGTGTACGTGTCTAAACTTGACTCATTCCCATTTTTGGTTGGCCAAGATTTTATAAACCGCTTCAACGCGATTATAGATTATGGTCGACGGAAAATGTGGAGCACAGTGAGAAAACCCCTGCCAATAAAAGTGCTTCCTAGTTGCGATACAGACTGCCTAACCGCAGGTACCGCAGAGGACACAAGGGACTGCTCATCCGAGGACGAGAGCCCGGTAAGTGAACCTTCAACTACAGGTGAGACAGAAGAGACCCAAAAGTTGGACCAAACTCCGGCCCAACAAGAGAACCTCCTCTGTGAGCTGACACATTCAGCACTCCCTGACCACTGCCTACCACAGGTAGTGAAAGGTGTTGAGATCCAAGGATCCCACACCGAAGACGCTGTACTGTCCTCTGGGACAGGTAATTCGGCAATCAACCAAGCTTTCAATGAAACCTTGGTTCAAGGGCATCTGAGTCCAGAAAATGACAGTCATCCAAACGCTGACAGTCACTTGGACATCATTGTTGCAGATTACGAGGACCCCTCATCGGACAAGAAGGGGGCAAACTCACATTACCTACCACAGGTAGAGAAAGGTGTGGAGATCCAAGGACCCCACACCGAGGTTGCTGTACTGTCCCCTGGGACAGGTAAATCGGCTATCAGCCAAGCTTTCGATGAAACCTTGGTTCAGGAACATTTGAGTCTAGAACTAATCAGAAATGACATAGTTTTTACAGACTCAAAGAGCACCTCTTCAGTCAAGAAGTGGGAAGACACACACAACGACAGTGACCCGTCGCAGTCTGTACAATCAGACACACCTGCGACTGCGCCGACAGTTGTGACACACCTGAATTACACGGAAAGAGGTAAACGTAAGAAGATACGTTGGCCAAATCCTAAACGATTCCTGTGTACCGTCTTCTCTCAGCTGCGCGAACAGCTTAAACTAAACGGTGGCATCCTAACTTGTGCCCATGGACGGACGTCCTCACCTGTGATCGTGGTCCCCCATGACCAAAGGGGGGTGATGTTAGGCCATGCCAAAGACAAAGATTTGAATGTACACCTCAGAAACACTTTTGCTTTCGCCCAGAAAAACCTGGAAAAATCCGCTGAAGGACGTAAGGCGTACTACGACCAAAAGGCCTCTCACAATGAACTCCAAGTGGGAGACAGAGTCTGGTACTATACGTTCGCCCCAGCAACCGGGAAAGGAGAGTCCGGGACCGGAACTCTCGCCCGCAAACTAATGCCCAGGTGGACTGGACCTCATCTGATAACAGACAAAGTGTCCTCAGTCGTCTACGAAATCAAAATCAGCAAAGGCCGCAAAGAGCCAATTGCTAAATGGGTACATCGAAATCAGATCAAACCTTACAAGGCGTTCAATGACTCCACAAAAGACAAAGATCTCACAAACACCGACTTCATGGGATAATAAGGTCGTACAAACACAAGTTAGTAAATAAACTAATCAGGTTTAAACTACCGTATTTTCCACCCTATAAGTCGCATTGTCCAATTTGAACTTAGAAACGCTAAGCCTAAAACCCACAACAAAAAACTAACCTTAACAACCGTTTAAATCCACGAGATTTAATTTGACCTCGGTCATAAAGTTGAGACCGTTTTTCTTGTGTGTTGCACTTTGGAATCTGACGACAAGAGTGTGTCGAAGCAGTGAAACGTTGTTTCCTTGTTGTTTAGTCATTACTGTTGTCATTAGTTGAGATATTGTTTTGGTTCTGAACACTCCCAGCCAAAAAGGTTTTGTATTAACATTGGTTAATGAATGATATGGATTTAACTATGCCAACATGCAGTTCGTTTTGTTAAATCTCAATCGTCGAAGAGTCAATGTAGTTTAAAGCTACTCAAGGTACCATAAACTACATTGACCTCACAATTTCTAAATTGAACCGATTCGATCGTTTCTATTTTAGATTACCTATTCATTTTGATGAGTCTCGCCATAGACTTCAAAATTTATTAGGAATACCAAATCCTACGTCGTTCGTCTAAAAGACAACAGACATTTAGATCAAACTATATTTCATTTTTATTTTAGTTTAACCTAAACTAAGTAATGAATGGAGGAATAGTTTGGAATTAGAGGCCTTCGTTACAGAAGCCCTCCAAAATTTTATAGGTACAGATCCCTATATCTAATTTTACAGAATTGATCCACCCCTTAATTGGTAATTGTAGCTGATCTAAACCATGATAGCTTACATACCAGGTGCATATAGGTAAGGCTTAATGTAAAATCCCAATCATAAGCCCACCTTAAAAAACCACATAATTGCATGACACATAGAACCAGAGTGGCACTGACTGGAAACCAACCAGCCAACAACCTTCGATGTGGGGACCTGCAGCTCCAACGCTTGGTCTTCAACCTTCATCCAAGGGTCGCCTCCTCTGCGTCAATCGAGGGATCCCCTCTACATGCTGATTATGAAAACAATTGTTGCTGATCAATCAACAAAACTAATCGTTGGGAATTTACTGCTGTGGAATTACCGCTGTGGATTATAAGACTTTGCTTTCCAAGGGATCACAGACTTTGTTTTCCAAGAGTTAACAGACTTTGTTTTCCAAGGGATTAAAAGCTTTTCGCAATGGGATTACCTCCGAACAGTATGGAATTTCCAAAAACTTTATGGGATTATAATTTTTGATTTTTCTTTTCCACTTGCTGGATTACTTCAAGATCAAAGACAGTTCAAGGTTTCCTTTCGTGTTGGACCCCATCCCCAAGGACTGGCGATGGCTTCCAAAAGGGGGGAGATGTAGTGGACCTACCCAGGGTCAAACTAAGGTTTTTGAACTGTCCAGTGATGACCTTTACTGACCTCTCAGTAAAGCAAGACATTTACTACAAAATCATTCATTTAGCTATAATCTGATAACATAGTCACCAAAAAGAGACTATTTCTATCTTTGATTTTAGGCTGATGTGATCAAAAGAATAACTTTTGTCATTTTCATGATGTGTGCTTTTAAGCTGTGTTATTCTGTAAGAGTTAAACTGTGTTCACTGCTGTGTTAAAGGTGAAATCTCGGGTCACATAGACCAGACGGTTTTGTTTAGAAAGTCAGAAGACAGGTTAATCCGTTGTTTTTCATGAACAAGGCTCCAGCTTCTCTGTCTTTTCCTAAACAAATCTCCCTCTGCTCTGGCTGTAACCTTGGGTCTGATAAGGCAAGTGAACTCCTCTCTAAGTCGCTTTTTAAGTTCTAACTGTGCGGAAACGCTTCAGAGTTTCTGGGAGCTTCAGAAAGAGATGTGAATTTTCCCAAAGAGCTGAATGACCACCAGTCACGCGCTAAGGACTCGTCATCCAGCTGGGACTGATAACATGTTGTTATGGGTCCACTTCGAACGAGCGTAAGCTCAAAAAACTTTGATTATTCCTCCCTGGAATAAGTTTATCACTAGCACTACCACATGTGAGCCATTCGGATATTCTAACTATAGTTCCCATGGGAGTTAGTCAAATGGCTCATTGAATTAGCATTTTTGCAGCCATTGGTATGTATATGAGGCCATTCTGTTGGTGTGGATGAGGCCTTGGGGGCATATTTATACATCAGAGTCAGAGAGTCAGAGAGTCTTTATCGTCATTTGCACCACATGTAGTACATGTGATGAAAACGAGAGTATGTACACAGGATCGTGTATATAAATATATAAATATATATATATAGTATATATATATATATATATATATATATATATATATATATATATATATATATATATACATACATGCACCCACATATATACAGTATATATATATATATATATATATATATATATATATATGTATATATGTATATATATATAAATATAATATATATATTATGGGCGGCCGTGGTGTGGTGGTAATGGCAGTCATCCCCCGATCGGAAGGCTGGAGGTTCGAATCCCGGTTACTCACACCATGTGTCGTTGTGTCCCTGGGCAAGACACTTAACCCCGAGTTGCTCCCGATAGGACTGGAAGGCGCCTTGCATGGCAGTCACCGCTACCGGTGTATGAATGTGTGTATGAATGGGTGGATGGTTGGTATTGTAAAGCGCTTTGGGGTCCCTCACAGGGGGCTGGAAAGCGCTATATAAATAAGCTCCATTTACCATATATATGTATATATTATATATATGTGATTGTATTGGTCACTTTTATCTGAAGGCGGGATTGTACAGGTGATCCCCGACTTACGAACGAGTTCCATTTCTACACCCATTCGTATAGCCGAAACGCCGTAAGTCGAGGACTACCTGTATTGGTCACTTTTATCTGAAGGCGGGATTGTAGAGGTGATCCCCGACTTACGAACGAGTTCCATTTCTACACACGTTCGTATAGCCGAAACGCCGTAAGTCGAGGCCACCATAAGTCGAGGGATACTGTATATATATATATATATATATATATATATATATATATATATATATATATATATATATATATATATATATATTATATATACATATATTATATATATATATATATATATATATATATATATATATACAGGGAACCCCCGACCTACGAACGAGTTTGGGACCTAAGAACCGTTCGCAGCTCGATCCGTTCGTAGGTAGGGGGTGAAAATTATATTTAAAAAAAAAAATTATTCATTCATTCATTCATTCAACCTTTATTTATCATGCTAACGGAGCGCGCGCACACATTTAAGCATGTAAAGTAGTGTACTGTAATGTTAAACATTGCTATTCACATTTACAGAATAAATAAAAATATATTTTCTTACTTTGAGATGGTCAAAGCCGACATCTTAGGTTGCCATGCGTTGATTGTTGTCGGGCCTAGCAGCCCCGCCGGCCGGCCAGTGAACCACCGCAGCCGCTCCAGACCTGTGTTAGCTAGCTGGCTAGCTTCTGCTAGCCAAGCCATGAGCTGGTGTTGGAGCGGCGGCGCGATCAATCTGCAGCTTCTGCTGCTGCCTTAGACATCCACAAAGTTCACAGAGACGTTTCCAGCTCGTAATTAATCCATATGAAGCCATCCTGGTCACCAGTCTTCGGCCGGCTACCGTGTTAGCTCCCGTGTTAGCTTCTGGAGCTAGCCAGGCCAGAGCCAGGCCGGAGGTGTAGCCAGGCCGGCCGGAGGTGTTCGCACGGCGGCCTGGCACGATCGGCGATAAATCCGCTGCTGCTTGAGACATCCACAAAGTTCACAGAGACGTTTCCAGCTAGTAATTAATCCATATGAAGCCATCCTGGTCACCAGTCTTCGTCCAGCTCTCGGCAGCTAACCTAAGATGGCGTCCGGTGTTCTACATTAATTTGTAACCGGAGACCCCAGTGACTGAACCTAAAATAGCGTCCGGTGTTCTACATTAATTTGTGACCGTGTAAACTGAAGACCTACTTCCTGTTGCCAAAAATTGCTCAAAAATGATCAGAAATGATCTTTTTTATCATAATTATTATTTATAAAGCCTTTAAAACAACCAGAGCTGCAACAAAGTGATGTACACATGAAATTAAGAACATTTAAACACAAAAAAAAAAAAAAAAAAATTTTTTTTTTTTTTTTTAAATTCATATTTTTATTAAATATGATATGTTCGTAGGTCCCGTGGTTCGCAGGTCGATGGGGTCGTAGGTCGGGGGTTACCTGTATATATATATATATATATATATATATATATATATATATATATATATATATATATATATATATATATATATATATACAGGTAGTCCCCGATTTACGAGCGAGATCCGTTACAACGAGGCGCTCGTAAACCGGAAATCTCGTAATTTGGAACGGCCGCCACGCTTCTCGTAAGTCCGGAATTTCGCTCGTAAATTGGAACGGTTTTGCTAGCGCGACTACGAACACTCGTTTTTCATCGAAAAACTGCTTATGAGTGCATAAAAATGATCGGAAACGTGTGTCCACATGTTTAGCTAACGAACTGTGGTGAAAAAACACAGGAAAACTCAGTATTTTTTGCGTTTTTTCCAATAATTCGCCAGCTCGTAAGTCCGGAACCTCGTAGATCAGAGCGCTCGTAAATCGGGGACTACCTGTATATATATATATATATATATATATATATATATATATATATATATATATATATATATATATATATATATATATATATATATATATATATATATATATATATATATATATATATATATATATGTAAGTATAAAATCACAATGACAGTATGTCAGAACACAACCTGTCTCTGCATAACATTTTCCACATGTGAATCTGTTACAAGAGCCATCAGCCAAGCCAATTAGATTGGAATGTTTGCCATTCTTTCGCAAACAATGGACACAAGTCCCCCAGCATATCCCCCCCAAATGCATTCTCCTACTACAAAAGCCTTCACATTTACATAGAAGGAAAAAGTCTCCAGGCATGCTTACTCAAGGATTACAAA